>APFE031157176.1:80718-147918 GCA_000404065.3 Pinus taeda | reverse complement strand
GCCGGAACACGTCTCTAGCCTAGACCTCTAGATGTTCACGTTAAGTTCCAATGCGTTTTTAGATAAATTTGGTTTATTTTACAGTTGATCTTGAATTAAGTTTGAGTTTCAGGCCCTACCGTATGATCTCTCAAAAACACCTAAATGCAACTATATGCCAACGATCATCCTTTTGTTCGATGAATTCTAGCTATAATAAAGTTAAGGATCTTCAAACAAACAAAAAGAATTCAAGCAATCATGCAACCTAATGCAACTAACAGCAAGGAAATGACACTTTTCTTTTGAAAACACAACATAACGAAATGTTCTTTTCCTTTCAACTATTAATGCAAAGACACTAGTTTGCTTTACTTTTCAATGACATAAAAGTTCTTTTAAAATGAATTAGAGAGATAGCAACACTAAGTGAACAATCTAAGTCACTCAATGCAGACACAAGACAATTCCCAAGTCACTAAAACCAGTTTCCCAAATCAAAGGAAAACAAAGGCTTATGAGCTATGTTATCTAAGCTCAATCAGACAGTGAGGAATTCAAAGAGGAAAGCAAATCGTTTGGAACACAATCAATCACTTTCGACAATCACCAAACAAATGTGAAAACAAAACGAAGTCGGCTGGTCATTCAAGAACACAAGATCCCGAACGGGAGGCTAGACACACACGACCACTAGATGCCCTAGGGTTTGAGTGTGAAATTAGTGGGAAAAAGCGAACACCCGAAGGATGAGAGTCCACAACCAGGCAAACGACGGTCTTACACACTTTGGTAATCGTAAAAGTCAAGACAAAATGCAAACCAAGCGATGAGAGCAAAGAGGAAGGCTTTGCAAAAACTGAAAACAAGCAATAAACGAATCCTCGTGGAACGAGGTCTTGCAAGCAAGCGAGTTACAATTTAAACAGAATTGTCAAGCTAAAAGCCAAGTGGAAAAAGCAGGGGACAGCCAAACCAAGAGGTTCAGTGGGTCAATTTGGACAAAAAAGAGTTTTACAGGATCAGCGTGGGTGACCCCTCAGCAACAAAGCGATGACAGAAAAAGGTCTGTAGCAACTTTGCGCTGTCAGTGCGGAAGGACACGAATAAAGGGCGCTGTCCCGAAAACCAGGTCAGCGCGACTGTTAAATGTATACACGCGATGACAGAAACAACAAAGAAGACACTATGCGATGTCAGCGCGTCTGTTTTTAAATAAAGCGCGCTGAGGGTGAAAAATAAATAAAAACAAACCAAAAACCTCCAAACCAAGGCAATAGGCTTTCAAGGTAATTAAGGCAGTTCCCAGGACGAACCAGGAAACAAATCAACAGCAAAAAATTCCCCAAACTTTGACAAAGGAGCAATAATCAAAATCAAAACAAAGGTGGCATGCAAAGAGACAAGCAAGCTCCCCAGCGGAGTCGCCAAATTGTTGGAGAGGTAAATCCCCTCTACGGATAGAGGCCATCCCTACTAGCCCAAAGGGGGTCTAGCAACAATCAAACAATGCTACACTGCAGGTTCCTAGCTGTAATTAACAAGCGGGTAAAAGAAACCTACTTGGATTCCAACGCTATGTTTGTCGAAGAGATGATCCTCTCGCTTCTTTGCTCCAGCCGATCACAGTCCTCCACTATCCTCGCGGATGGACACCTGCACAAGCAAAGAGAGAGCAAACACGAGCGTAAAATCTACTAGAAACAACTATGTATCAGTCAGGAAGGATACAATTTACATTAATCATTCATAGGACAAATGGAAATGGAACCATAAGAGTAGTCATCTATCTTTATTAATCAGAAAATAGAGTAAGGTACAACTGAAGTCCTGATGCTGAGTCCTTCTCTAGAGGGTCCAGCCAGCATGTCTTCCAAGCATTCACCTTTGAAGCAAATCTCCCAAGTCAAAGAGGTCTCTCTCTCACATACAAGGCAACAAGCTCATGACCTTCCTCAAACTCAAAGCAATCCTCACACAACACACCAAATGCCTACAAAGAGCAACACTAATGCACTAAGAATTCCTCAAACAAAGTCTATATGTTCCAAACTAGCTGCTCATGGGCAATGGAGGATGCTTATAAAGGAGAAGGAGTCTCCATGAATAGGTAAAGGAGGAGCTTTCCTCCAAGATAAGTGGATGGTCAGTCGAACAGACATGCGAGAGAAAGGATGGTGACCTCAACAATGCTAACAACCAAGATTGGAGGGATCTGGAAGGTTGGTTGTTAGAACAAATTCGCCCAAACAAGATCAGCGCGGGTGAGACACTGAGCTGGCGCGCTGACATCGCAGATCAACTATAGAGGAGGTCTGGTCAGCGCTCAAGGGTACAAGTAGAGGCGTGCTGTGCGTAAAATTGGACCAGCGTGGAAAACACGTGTTCTTCCGCGCTAGCAGCGCAACAGTTACACTAGCCTCCGCCGGTCAGCGCGGTTATTTAATGAACAGACGCGATGATTCATTTAACTTAGGCAAAGAGGGTTTTTAGCCATTTCAAGTAGCATGAGCTTAGGTGAATGTGGTTTTATAACACAGTAGGGAGACTGACATGATGGCAGTGACATTTTACTGTGTAACACGCCCAATGTCAGTTTATCATTAGATAGTGGAGAGGACAAATCTTTCATCAAGAATCCAATTGACATTTCATCTACTTTTTCCAGAAATGCAAAGGGTTGACACTCTTACTTCTCATCTACCCCTCTATATGACTCATCAAATCATGAGGATGCCAATGAACATCCTGAATTTTCTAATCGTGGTTTTCGTGATCCTCATACTTCTTCATTTGATCGCAATGATGATTCACTCACTGTTAATCTACCTAAGCCATTGGTCTTCGATGATCTACCTATTGACAGAATGGAAACCCTGTAGGTTGTCAAGGCACTTCAGCCTGGGTTGATGGTTATGTCAGGCCCTCCATGTCCTAAGGTTGGTTCCACTTCCGATCAGAAAATTTTCAAAACACCCAAGGCTCCTCATCACTCATATGTATGCACTGAAGATCAATCCAACACACATATTTCTCTTCCTCCACCAGAAAAACATGATCCCATCGCTCAAGCTTTGGAGTAATCTTTCACAATGAGAACGCTTGCAAAGCATAAGTCATTGGTATTTCTCATGTTCACGCATATGTCACAACCCAAAGAGTGTGTATGTTTAATTTCTGCACACAGTGTATGATAGCACCATGTTAAGTCCGCAGAGTGTCTGTCTTGTGCATTAACTCTTTCCTATTATGTGGATGTTTTAGAACTCAAAGCATGTTGGTCTTCGCTGATCTATATTTCTTGTTCTCTGGTTTACATGCATATCTTTCTTGTTAACCATGCCTTCACCAGCATGGGCTAGCCAATGCGCCAGTGGGTGCATTAGAAATATCACTTCACGTAAGTAGGCCCATGCATTGTTTAGTGTAGGAGTAGGAGTAGTCTTTTCTTCTTACTTTGCTTTGCTTTCTGGTTTGCATGTTTGTTTGTTTGCTTACTTGGTTTGGTTTACTTGCTTTCTTGCTCTGCTTGCTTGCTTTACTTCTGCTTTTTTCTTTTTTCTTTCTTTTCTTGCTTGTACCCATAGGCTAGCCTCTCATGAAACTATGCTTGGATCTCTAGACAAGTCAGAAGAATCTAAGAGGATTTGTACATCTATAAACATATGGTTATCTATTTTCCTCTCTCTTTATGAAGATCTTATTATCTTCAGTCGATGATTTCTTGATGGAAAATACGTTCTATTCAAAGTGAGTCTTGGTGAAAACGCAATGCTTCAGCTCTAACTAGCACCACCTACTCTAATCGGTTCTTTTGGGTTAACCCTTGTTAGCTCAGTCAAGTAGAGGAAGGTGAGGGGGAAAACCTTAATGAGTATGTCAGAGGTATACATAACATACTTCTCTGAAGGAACAACCTCTTCTTCTCTTAGTAAGTTGGGATCCCTCTTCTGCCTCTGAAATAAATAAGTGCCTATGAACAGTTCTTAAAAAAATTAAAAATGAAAGTGAAAAATGAATAAGGTGAAAGAAGAGAAAGGTTTCATGTGCAAAGAGGTGACGCAAGTAACTCCACTAGGGTACTGATCAGGCTCGTTGGCAGCGAAGCGATGCTTGTGTTATTGCGTGACTCCATCGAGGTATTGTCCAGGCATGTTGGTAGGGGAGCAACACAAGAGATGAAATTTAAACTCTAACATGTATATTACTTGTGCACCAATATACCCCTCATCCCCAGTGAAAACACCTAATTTGAGTTGGCTTGGAATGTGTGCTAACCAATCAAGAGAATGTTAGGGACTACTTCTTTCACACAAGCCTACACAAAAGCCATCATGATCGAAGAATCGAGCAATACGTCTAGAAGGGTTAGACTCGCTTTTCAAAAAACAAGGTCCATAATGAGGTTTGGAGTTCTACCAATGTTTCGCCAAGTGTTGTAATGGCTAAAACCACCCTCCAAAATTTTGGCTCACATGCGAATTTTAGAGCCTACCTTGGATCCTACAATCGATAATCCTTGGTCACTTATTGGTAAGATGGTGATTTCAAGCTCCCCTCCTTGATCCTAAGAGTTGTTTGCATTCTCATATTTATGCAACATGTATCATTTTTGGGCGTAGGGGTTGATGTTTATCATGAAAATGGAATTTTGTCTTGATTTAAGGGAATTGTGTTGGTATGAGTGGTCGTCATCACATAGACATGTTTCACACTCACCTCACCCACTCTTGTCATGAAGGTTGTTGCATCAAGAAAAGTATGTCTTATGCATTTTGGATGGTCTACGTGTGTCACTAAGTGTCTGTGTGCAATCACAATCGAGTCCTATCACTGTTTACATATGTTTCTCTGATCTTACACTTAGCCATTTTTCCAAGCAACCTAGCCTCATCCAGCTTCTCAGAACTGGGCACTTTTCTTATGCAACCATCAAGCTTCCTCCCTTTCCTCTTGAAACCCTGTAGTGTTCAAAGAAACAAACCTCTCTTGCCTACTGAAACCCCGTAGCCCATAGAGACCCCAACCAACACTGCTCTCTAGAAATGCACAAAACAGTCGAGTTGCACTGCACTCAGAAATTACGTAGATCTACCTCTCAATGACTATAAGAAAAGGTGACATGCTGAAATTGCTTCCAAGGAGTTGAGGGGAAGGACCAATGAACCAAGTAATGGAAAAGATCAGGACCACATGCAAACTTCATCGGATGCATGATCATCTTGAGGGTAAGTATGGTAAGTAAAGAACATCTTTTGAAGTAAACATATGTGTTCAGTTTGCAGGACTGCTTTTCATTGTCATATGATCCTGTCCTCAGTAACATGCATGTGCACAAATGCCAAAATTCATCTTATGTGTTTCTTCTACATGTCTTGCTTCCTCTTCATTTGTTCGACTAAGTGTCATCTTTGGCATGTTGATTTCTATGTCATGCTTGCAACCTCCTCCTGGTGATGTTGAAGGTTGTGTGTGAGTTGTGTTCTCCATGTACACATCTATCGCACTTACACATGACATTGTATGCATTGTCGTGCAAGCATCGTCACGGTCATTCAATGATCTATCACAAGTTTCACACTTGTTGCTCACACCTTCGATCAGCCACACTGAGCGTTGTTGTCTTGATGGTTTGAGGTGTCTTGTCATCAAGTCATGTTGAGTGTGTGTTCACAAGGTTGCACATGCATAAGTTCACTCTCTCACATGCTTGGTAATTTTGTTGAAGTTTTGTCAACCAGACAATCCTCCAACAGCCAGACATCTGTTGAGCTGCATTGTGCAGTTTTAGCTCTCAAATATTATGTATTGTTACCCAGAAATGCACAAAGCTTGAGGTTGCCTCCTAGGAAGTCTACACTACGCAACGCTGGAATCGACTCAATTGAATGTCACCCAGAACAATGCAGAAGTTACTCAACAAGCCATTTCAATCTACATTTCTCACAAGCACATCAACCAAGCCTCCAACTGGTCAACCAGAGAGTTTGACTAGGTAGTGACCCCAAGACTCACTCCCCAAAAAAAAATCGCAAAAGCTGCAAAGCTTTCCTGCTCTGCTAACTGAATAAAATGCGTAGACATGCTAGACAGCCACCCCGTGTCCATCACTGTCTCCCTCAAAAAAATGCGCATTTTTTCTAGCCAGTCACCCAGTCAGCCATCCTCCTACTCACCTGGAAAACTACGTAGTTTTCATGAGCAGTCTCCCAGCTTCCCAGCATCTCACTCAACTTAGAAACTATGATGGGATGTTCAACAAGCCAACCTCCCAGCAATTGTGTGGTTTTTTCCACCAGACTCCTGTAGCTCGTAGCTAGTTCCCTAGAAAAATTGCACAATTTTTCTAGGAAATCCTCCTACAACCTGCTACCATCTCCTCGGAGAAATTGTACAGTTTCTATTGCCATTCCTCCTCTACTGCCTACACTGCTTCCTTGAAAAAATTGTGCAGATCTACCCTCCAGCCGAGCTAGATCCTACAAATAGTCACTTTTGATCCATATTTTCCATCTCATCCTCCCAATGACCTTTGCGTAATTTTCATCAACAGTACCTGAAGCCCACATCTTTGCTTGAAATATTCCTTGCACAGTTTCAAAGCCTTGTCCTCTCTCCTAGTCACCTGCATCTGAAAGAGAACAACATGCATCATGGTAGGCTAGGATATTTCTAGATTTGATGCCATCTCTTCATGAGCGATTGCAGATATAGGTACATGGATGAGACATGATGCAACAACAAACGGGATGAACAAGTAGAGCACATGCAAGGAGATTATTTCATGAATGGACGAACAAGGAATGCATGCGACGAGATTGTTTCATGAAAGGATGAATGAGGAATGTATGCAAGGAGATTTGTTCATGAACGAATTGACACATGAAGCATGTAAAAGTACAAGTGAAGGAGGAAAATGAACATGCAAACATCAAGCAAACACCAAGACCATCAAAGACTTCGCACACCTTTCCATGCGGAGATGAAGCTATGATACACCAAGAGCACATCCAACACTTAGAGCACTTCAGTTCAACATGGACAACACCAACAACATGAACATACTAGCACTGTCGTGTCGAGTCGTGTCATGAGTCATCTCAGCCACATCACTACTGTGGGCCATACTATTGTAATCAATGTAATGTAACATGGAAGTCCAACAGACCCACATGTAAATTTGAAGAGTCATGTAAGTCAAATAGTCATGAGTTAAGTCGAAGAGTCACAAGGGCCAATTTTACCCTTGGCTATAAATACCCCTCATTTGTACATTCAAAAGACTTTTCACCTTGGCTCCTCCCATATAGTCTTGAGAGTCTATAATATTTTTTTTGAGGAGCGAGCAATGGCTCCAATGCCCCACTTACGGGGTTAATGATGTATGGTGTACCAACATGTCTTGGAACTTTCACTTCATTCAGAAGCTTGTTAAGAGGCCAGCACGTTTCACACATGTGTTTTAATTGTTTGTAGGACTATTCTTTCGACACTTGCAATGCGTTTTTCTCTAACCTGTGTTAAGATAGCTGAACTATTTCGGTTTTTCTAATACATATGTTTATGAAAATGTGTTGTAGAAGTTGTTAATGTTGTCTTTCCCATGTGGGTTGCCTTTTCGGAAACTAGATAGAACCATTCCCATAAACTTGTTATAACGACCGTTTCACTCGCGTGGACTACTCTACTGAGTGTTGTACATGTTATCCCTTCATTGTGTATTTTTGACTGCCACATCTGTGTGGACTACTCTGCCGGAAGTTGCACACTTCCTATTGTGTTGTGTGTCTCTGACAAAGTTGGGACTCTTCCCTTTCAACTAGAGACTCACTTCCACCCTCTCCCTTTGTGGAAAAAGAACCTTGACACAAGTAACACTCAACAATCACCAGGCACGCGGAACTTTTTGTATGATGAAAAAGCAGACCACTCTCACGTGCTGACAAGAAAGAGCTACGACATATCTTTAAGTTAATGGCAACTGGGCCATCCTACCAGATGGGACTCCTACACCAAATGGTGTGAGGTCTAGTTGGGACTTCATAATGGGGAGATCCCCTCAATGTTGGCAAGTCCATCACCGTCAACAGGACTATTTCCATGAATGGTTATGTTACTGTAATTTCTTTAAAAGGATGAGAAAGAGAGGGAAAATGGGCCTACTTTTTCATTTGATCTACCACTACCATATTGACACTCTTTCCTTTAAATTTTGATAAACTTGTAATAAAATCCATTGAAACTTCTTCCCAATGTTGGCTTGGTATGGATAATGGATGGAGGAGCCTTGGGGTCTTGGTTGTCTCTCCCTTATTTTTTTGGCATACCACACATTTTGCCACAAAATTTTTCACATGTGCTTTAAGACATTCCCAAAAAAAATATTTCTTGATCCTATGGTAGTCTTCAAAAATCTCGAATGTCCTCCTACAGGAAAATCATGGTAATTCCAAAAGGACCTTTTGCTTGATTTTATAATTCTTACATAACTATAAGCTAGATCTTGATACCATAACAAATCATTTTTCCACTTAAATTTTACTACTTAATCGGGGACCTCCTGTAGTTGTTGAATTATCTTGCATATCTTCTCATTTTTTTCCATTCTATCTTTGCTTCTTCCACCTATTCAGATTATGTAATGTAAATAACACATGCTAAACCATTTTTGTCTTCCTTTTTCTTTGAGAGTGCATCTACCACAAAATATTTTATTTTCCATTTTTGTAGATAATTTCAAAGTCATAACCCAACATCTTTGTGACGCATTTTTTTGTTTATCTAAAGATAATCTTTTCTCCAAGAAGTACCTCAGACTATTATGATCGAGTTTGAATTTTAAGTGTCTTCCTATTAGGTATGAACACCATTTCTTAACTGCATGCAATATGGAAAACATTAATTTTTCATTGATGGGTCTAAGTAAGTTATTTCCTTTAAGTATGTTACTTTCAAAGGCAATGGGCCTTCCTTCTTATTAAAATTACATCAATGCCATACATGAGGCATCACACTCCATAATGAAGGTGGTGTCACTAAGACGAGAGTTGTATACATAGCCTCTTTAAGTTCTTCTAAAGATTTGGTTTATTCTTTTGTCCAATAAAATGCTTCCTTATTCAATAATTTTGTTAGAGGTGCTACTATTTTACCATAATTCTTAACAAAATTTTGGTAATATCTTGTCAATATTAAGAATACTCTGATTTTCTTCAAGGTCTTAGGGATTTTCAATTCCCTCATAGCTTTGATTTTGATAGTTCCCACCTTGACACCCTCATGTGATATAATATAAACCAATTTTCCCACTTCTTGAACCCCAAAAGCACAGATGGAAGGATTTGCATATAGTTGTTTCTTTACAATAGAATTAAGGCCTTTCCAACATGTTGTACATGATCTTCCCAAGATTTGTTGTATATTAGTATGTCATAAAAAGATACTAACATAAATTTTCTAAGGATTTGAAAATAGAATTCAACAAGCTTTGAAGTGTTAAAGGTGTGTTTGTAGGTCCAAGTGGCATAACCAAAAACTCATAATGGCCTTCATGTATTCTAAAGCTTGTTTTGGGAATGTATTCTTGCCTCATTTTGATTTGATGATATCCAGAACAAAGATCCAACTTAGTAAAGAAAACTACTCCATGGAACTCATCTAATAATTTATGAATAATAGGAATAGGACACATATATTTGGGTATCATTTTTTTGAGTTGTCTGTAATATAGAAACATACACCATGAACCATCCTTTTTTATAAACATCACCATTGGTGAAGAGAAAGTGCTCTGGCCAGGTTGAATTTTTCCAGCCTCAAACATTTCTTGAACCATATGCTCAATCTTACTTTTCCATGCATGTATCCTGTAAGGCCTAACATTAGGTGGTATTCTTCTATGTTACAAATGGATATTATGGTTATGATATTGGGTAGGTGTAAGAGCCTTAGGCATCTCTCCAAATACCTTAGAATGATTTTTGATAACTTTTTGGAGATCCACTAGAGTAGAGGATATAGATGTTTAATATCTAATGAGCCTAATTATGCAATTATATGTTGATGCAGTCCTATTTTTTGCAATTTTGTCATGCTATTAGAGCTTATGAGATTACTAGGTTTCCCTTGGATATCTCTAAGATCAATTTCCCTTCCTTCTAAGAAAAATATTATGAAAACATCTTGAAACTTAAGGGTTGTTGTTCCCAATGATTGTAACCATTGGACCCCTCATACAACATCAACATCACCCATTTGGATTGAAATCATGGGATTCACCAACAATACTACCCCATGTTCAAATTACTATTATGGCACTTATCTTAACAATTTATGGTAACTCCATCTACAATCATTACTTAAATTTATGGTGGTAGATACGCCAAGCAATTAAGAAGTTCGTCTAATTTGTAATTGATGAAATTATGGTTACTACCTGAATCAATATATATATGTATGTATGTATGTATGTATGTATGTATGTATGTATGTATGTATGTATGTATGTATGTATATATATATAACCTTCTATCTTAAGGGTTTGTGGAGTATTGATGCTAGCCAATGTGTGACAAGAGATTGTTATAGTAGTCTCTTCTAGCTCTAGATATTTTGAAGTTTCCACTTCTTGATCTTCTTCACCTTTACAGTTTATGTAGAATAATTTCTTCTCATTGAATTTATGCCCCTATACTTACTGGCACAATTCAAATATATTCCCTTTTCTATTCTTTCATCCATTTTCTTAGGATTCAACCTTTTAATGTTAGGAATGGGAACATGATTTTCTTCATAATTATCAGTGACCAAATTTCTAGTGGCCATATTTTTACTTTCAAATTTCCTTGCTAGACTGAAAGTGTTCTCTATAGATTTAGGTTCAAAGAGGCACACCTCATGTTGGATATTTTCCTTTAATGTTCCCATAAATAATTCTAACAAACTATCTTTTGAAATATTATTTACTCTAAGACTCAACTTTTGGAACTATTGAATGTACTTTGTGACACGAACTTTTGTCGAATACTTACCAACTGACTAAATAATGTATTTCTCTTAATATCCCCATAATGTGTTATCGATTCCTCTATAAAACTGAACCAAGATATAATAGAATCATTTTTCCTTTCACAAATCCATTGATAACATACATGTTGGTCGTGTTCTAAAAACACAGATACAATATTTACCTTTTGTAAGGATGTCACTTGTTGTAAATCAAAGTATTGCTCATATGAAAATATCTATGTTACTGACTTGAAGCCCTGATGATGTGGATCTTGGATTGAAAATTCATGATCATATTTATGCAATTCAATATTTGTGATCTCGAGTTGTGATAACATACTCCCCATATGAGGTTGAGTCTCAACAACATGCTTCTCCTTATGTTCATGATTTACTTGGATCTCTACATCCCTTTTAAGGATATCTTTTAGTAAATTTTTATAATTATTTCATTTCCTTCCTAATGGATTTTTGTATATCTCCCTTGACATTTTACATTTATTCATCATTTCAATCATCTTGTTTCTTATTCCATGTATCATTTATTCTTTAATCTTTTCTTGAGAACCTGATATATCCACATTTTTTAACATACAACCGTCCATTTCATTGACTTTTTTGTCTAATTGGGAGTACCTACATTCCAAACCTTCACTTTATTCATAAGCCCTAGGTAAGCCTTAGGATGTTTAATTGGTGTATAAGCTTTTGGATCTTTGTTTGCAGCCGTGTGGGAAAATAATAATAGTACTCCTCTCTATCACAAGTTAAATCCCCCAAAAAAATGGATCTTCTTAATCAAAAGTTAGGTCACTTGAAAGTTATGTAACTTTAAAACATTAATTTGGAGAGTATTTGAATGTGTGAACTTTTTCTTGATACATAACTGAGATTTGAGCCCTTATGAATCTGAAATTTTGGTTTATAATACTCTGTTATATCTTCTCTACAAATCCATAGGTTTGATTTGAATTTTATGTGCCAAGTGAAAGTTATGGTAACTTTCCCAAAACTTGCTCATGTTTGGCCTGTGACCACAAGAAAACTTGTATAGCATGTGAATCCAATTATTCAAATATAATTCGAAAATGTGTACGTGAGGTGCTTTTGTATGTCTCCTAACATCCCTGAATATTTCACAGTTTGCAAAGTCCCAAAAAGTAATTTACAACAAAAATACCAAGTAGATCTGTTTCAAGTTGATTTCATAATTTTTCATAAGCCCTAACTTGCACAAAGTATATCATCGAAATTATAAAAAACCAAACAATGAAATTTAAAAAATATGTTCTCCAAGATTTTCAATATATCCAAATTTCACAGCCTAAAACTTTATAACAAAAATTCCAAACTTGCATGTTCGCAACTAATTTCAAGAGAAATCAAAAACCCTAAATCCTTTAGATAATATATTCAAAATTATAGGGAATAAAGATTTGGAATTTGAACTAAACATTCCCAAATTTTATCTTAAATATAATCCAAGTTTCACTGTTTAAAACCTCATAGAAAAAAATTTATAGCGAAAACTCCAAACTAACTTGTTTGAAACTAATTTCAGGAGCATTCAGGAACTATCACTTCCTTAGGGCATATCTCCAAACATATAGTGAATCAAGATCTGAAATTTGAACTAGATGTTCCTTGTGATTTCCCCTTAATATGGTCCAACTTTCACAATCTAAAACTTCTTAAAAAAATCTATATCAAAAATTCCATGATAACATATTTGAAGCAGCAAAACCCTAGGATCATGATCTCTAATTCCAAATTTTATGAACCTTGTGTTGAACTATGTAACTAGGTTTTATCTTCATAAATGTATTTGAGTCACAATGAAATGTATTTATCAAAGTAATTAAGAAATTATTATTATTATTATTATGACTTATTAAAGCATGGGTTTCATGTTTGGGTCATCATGGTTTAGGTCAAAGTCCCAATTGAGGACTTCTAGGATTTATTCTGAGACATTAGAGTGATTGTGCATTTAAAGAGACCCTTCTTGGGTTTTTGAATCATGTAAAAAGAATTAATATTGAGTCAAATAAGCTAATTTTCACCTCCACACCAAATCGACCTAAAGGAGAACAAGTCGGCTTCAAGAAGGGAAATTCGACTGCACTTGGAGGCTATATATATAGGGTAGTTTGAATTCATTTGGAATATTCACTCTCTCTCTCATAATTTTGATATCCAGAAGAAAGAAGATGGGAAGTGTGAAGTTGGAAAATAGCTGGAAAAGGGTGTGAAATTTGGAAGGAAGGAAGAAGACATCAAAATCAAAGTTTTGGGCCATCTATCTCTCACTCGAGTGGAGTATCTAGGAATATTGAAGTTTTCTTGTCTACTCAAAGTTGTTGTTGTTTCTTCTGCTAGTTGATGGGCTAAAGATGTTATTGCAATTTGTTTCTACTAGGTCGAAGCTGCTATTGAAGGGTTATCATCTAAAAGGCGGAAAGGTTTGACTTAGTGTGGAGCAAGTCTTTGTCTAGGTCAAGAGTCTTGGATTATCTTGTGAAACTATTGAAGGAAGAATTGTTGACTGGGTTTTCCCCTCGATAGGGGTTTTTCCCTGGCTTTCTGCCTACATCTGGTGTCTTTGTCCTATTGTTTTGGTAATTGGTTAATGAACTAAAAGGTAAAAGAAGAACATAAATATAAAAGAATCACAAGTATTTATCTATATAAGAAAATCTTGCTGCCTTTTTGAATTTTTAACATGGTATTAGAGCTAAGGTGAAGAAAGAAAAAATTAGTTTGAGGATCTACTGAAAGGAGTCTAAGAAATCTCAAAAGGATTGAACAAGGGATCATATAAGGATATATTATAAGGTAAGAAGCTTACTACCTTCAAGTAAAAATTCTAACACAATAAAGGGTGAGAACAAATTGGAAGGAGCATCAAATTATAGGGTATGGAAGAAGATAATTGACCTCATTCTTGAAAAGAACAAAGTCTTGGAATTGGTCAAAGGAAAAGTGAAGAAACCTATCAAAGGATCTAGTGATGCAGATAAAGTGAATTTTAGAGAGTCAACGATATTGGTTATGAGACTAATGGTAGAAAGTATAAAGGAAAATATTGTCCCATACAATTCCAACATAGACCATGCTCAAGAAATGTATGAAGCCTTATAAAAATTTACTATCAAGAACATCAGTCAAGTAGCAAGTCTGAAGAATGAATTGAGGACCAAAAAAATGACAAAAGATGACATTGTGGCTTCCTTATTTGTAAGGATATCCAGAATTAGAGATGACCTTCAATCCATATATGAAATTGTACTAGAAAAAGAGCTAATAATTACCGCATTATTGGGATTGCCACCTACTTGGAGTGCTTTTGCTTCAGGACTCAATAACTAGAAAGAAACTCCTAAATTCAAATAATTATGGAATTCCTGCAGCCAAGAAGAGATGAGAATCTCTTTAGTATCTAACAATGAAGAAGAAAAGATTTCAAATGCATACTCCACTTATCACAAGAAAGGAAGCTTAAAGAAGTCAAAAGGGCCAAGAAGGAAGGTAGACATGTCCAAATAGAATGCTACCAATGTCATAAAATGGGTCACTATAAAAGTGTTTATCCCGAAAATCCTAAGAACAAGAAAAGGAACAGGGACCAAGCTAATGTTTCTGAAGAAGGATCTCCGAAGAATAATAAAGTCGAAGAACTGGATATAAGGGACTTACACTACTAATTCAAGATAAGATTTAGTTAGCCCCATGGGGGTAGGCGAGTTGGTAATCACACTGCGGTGAAGTTCGTTAGAAAGGTGGGATCTATATTGAAGGTCACAAGTTCAATTCTCCTGGACTAACCAGACACTATGGAGAGGGGCAGGCGTAGCTCCCAGTGGTTATAGAGGTAGCGGTCAGAATCGACCCTGTGTAATGCAAGTTGCGAGGCTACCCCTGTTGCCGATTCCACTGTATAAATAAAAAAAATAAAAAAATAAAAATAAATTATATAAGCTTTAATTGTTTCATTTTTTATTCCTAGTATTTGTAGGTTTAACATATTTTGGAAAAATATTTTTTATTTTTTTTATAAGGTTATAGTTATCCCTCAAGCTTGGAGGGAGACCTCACCAACGTCCAAAGATAAGTATTTTGTTACCTTTTCATTTTTAGTTTTCCTTAATTATCTAGTTTTGCTTGCATTAAATAATAATCACATTTCTATTCATATTTTCCTTGTTTAGGAAAAGACTGTTTAATACTCAAGGATGATGGAAGAATGCCTCACAAGACCAAGCACTAGAATTACAAGGTTTGTTAAACAAAAGTTATGCCTTAGACTTTAAGCTTTTCTCTCCTCATGATATTCATTCTTGATAAACTATACTACATTAATAATATTATTGTGTCTAACTTTCTTGAATCATAAAGATTCTTGATTGGGTGATTCATCATTAGATAAATCTACCCTTCTTATATCTTTGGTTACACTTGGGGAACTCTAGAAAGGTTCTTTGTAAAACCCTAACTTAAGGTAAGTCGATCATAATGTATGAGACCCTAGACAACTTAAGGTTAATGGTGAAGTCTAATAGAATGCTACTCTTGATGTTTTGATGATGTCATGTTTGGGGTTTTGATATGAAAACCCTAACTTGTTAAGGGTTGTATGGTGATGTCTGAAATCCCGAACCTTGGAAGTATTGATAAATTATAGTTTGGTATGTTTTGTATTGAAACCCTAGATCATTAGAGTTTTGTAGGGTGTATAATCAAGACCCTTATTGATGTCCTAGAAATGAAATCCTAGGTATATGTGTGTTTGTCCGACCAAACCCTAGTGTGATCAAGTTTGTTATATGTCTAACTTTTAATATATTGATATTTGTGTCATTGGGTTTGACTAACACATGTTATGATATGATAGTGCATGATGATGGAATCCTAGATATATGTGTTGACCTAATTGTTGATGGTCCTGAATCCTAGGGTTTGTAACTCAGCCCTAGTCAAAGTTTGATTCTCTAGGATGATAGTATTTATGAATTCTAGGGTTTTGTAACTAAATCTTAGTAGAATTCCAATTCTATAATATGAGATGAAAAGTGTGATAATCTGAGATTTATGAAAGATTGTTGAAATCTGAAACTGAGCTGTGATTGGTTTTGATTTTTGGAGCCTAATGGCTCACGTATGAAATGTAGGATCTTGCACTAAATCCTAGTGGAAGTCTAACATATGTGTTCTAAAGTTGTTAGATGCATTGTAGAACTATATTTATTTGAATTGCTTATAGGGTTTGCAATATTTTGTAGTAGGGTATGTCATACCTCTAGAAGAAATATTGAAGCCTTATATATAATGAAGGTTGTTATCTTGATTAAGGTACTCAAAGTATTGATGATGAAATCTAGGGTTTATGACAAAACCCTGGCATATAGTTGAAGTATAAAAGAATGTGTTTCTTTTTGCGAACCTAACTAAGTTTAGGTATTTGATGTATAATGTTGAATGCTTCCATTATTATATTCTGATATAATTAAATTCATGATCCTATATAGACTTGGTTGTACTTGCTATCTAAGTTGTACAAGTGCATATCTTCAAGATAGCTAAGATGCTTGTGATATAAGCATGATGAAGAAAGTTATATGAATGGCGATGGTCATAAGAAGGATGGAAGCCATGAAAGATTCTCCGACATCATAGAAAATAAGTTGAGCTCCCTAAGTTAAGAGGGAGCTTAGATGAAAGGAACCTCCCTGGTTGAGAGGGAGGGCATATGAAAATCATGATGGACACCTTAAAAGAAGAAATTAGAGAATGCATTTTGAGAAGCTGCTAAGATAAGAAAAGCATGATATGTTTGTAGAAAATATTGTTGCATATGAAGTAGGAAAGGAATATATATGATTAAGGAATCTTTTGTCAAGATTCGTTTGGAAGCCTTACTATGATAAATTTAGAAGCAAAATCTAGTTGTCTGAAAGACTCGAGAGGTTTGCGTTTACTTATGTACATTTGAAATTTTGTTACTAATTAGGGTTGTGTTTGTACAGGTAAATCTCTTAGAATTTTGACAACATGCTGGTTACTGATCATGTGCTCAGTATTTAGCTCAAAAATAAAAGTTCTCAGAATGGCTCGAAACTTAAATGATCATATCCGTCTCACAAAAATGATCCTAATGCAACTTGTTTTGTCAAAAACTGAGTTCGTATGAGAAAGTTATTGTGTTCTGATCGCTTTGCTAAATAGGGGAAATTTGCAAAGAAAATGTCGAGTCACTGCATAGTCAACAGTCTATACTACTAATGTGGCAAGTGACTAGGCATGGTCAATGTTGGTCAACAACAAATCAGGGATGGACAAGTGGCATCGTTTGGTTGGTTTGTACAGGGGTGTGTTGGCGCATTCTTATTGTTTTATTTCTGGACCAATGGAAGAATGCCACATGGCAAGCCTAGAGACCACCATGTGGCACCTCCCAAAGGTCGGGTTGGAGGTATATATATTGGAGGAAAATTTTGGTTGGAGGTCATGTCAAGCCTGCGACCTTCAGTCTACCATCCACATGCCTTAACTGTCTTCTCTACCAGGTGGTTCTTACCATATTACCACTCCGATTATATTTGAATTTTAACAGATTATGGGTTGGTAGTTAGGGGAGGGCTAGCTTGTAGGCCAACCCTCCCCCCATGTGAACACAATATAAAAAAATGAAAACAATTATAAAGAACTGGAAACTCCAACCCACCAAACCTGTGAAGGTTCCCCATGTGAAGACAACACAGTGATGGTTAGGGTCTACCTCGGTGGTCAGTTAACACTTTAACTCCGACGGTTAGCGTTACCATGTTAACTTTGTTACAAAACACCATAGTTTGCATTAACCCGATGGCTCTGGCAAAACGTTACGATGAAATTTAGCATGTGAACAAGTTTTTGGTTAGTGTTACAGCCATCCTTTCGACGGACCATAACCACGACGGTTAATCTAACATTAACTCTGCATGTGACCAGGCCAACAAACCTTTGGAAGTTAAGATTTTGGTTTGCGCTAATCCGTTTTTTAATATTAATTAAATGCAGTTTAGCCTTAATTAACTATGAGTTAATCTGGCGGTAAGTTTTGCAGTACCCCCAAATGCGGGCCTGCCTCCAAAACTAGTGTGCTAACTAGAGTCATTCTAGATTTAGCAGAGCTTTTCTAGGAAAAGGCTGATTGAGCCATAGAGAAGTCAATTTTTGACCAAATTGAGCTCAGAAAGAGGTTTTCTTAGTTAATTTGGACATTTTGAACACATTGGTGTAGGTATCAGGAGCCATAGAGCTTTGTAAAATAGCATTTTTCCACGTTGAGATAATACAGAGCCTCAAGCCATGGAAGTTGGACCAAGGAGATGTACCATAGGAGGGGTGAACTCCTTCATCAAAACACTGCGTTAAAGTGTCTCTTTGATGGTTTTTTGTACTCTGAATATCTGTTGTTCAGTATTTGTTTTTGAAGCTATTATTCTCATGAATGTCACTTTAAACTTAAGGAAATTTACCTTATTGTATGCATAAACAACTAAGGAAACCACAGCACAAGAGGCAATAAGGAAGCACATGTTTATAAATATGTACTTGTTATTAGCACAAAAAAACTAATCATACAAAAACAGATCAATTTGGTATTAGAGCAAAGGTTGAATTGCTTGATTGTTTGAGTTTATGCAATTAGGGTTTTAATGGTTGCAAAATTGTGATGCTTATAAGGTTAATGTTGCAAAAAGGAGAAGGGAAGCTATTGGTTACAACTCCTGAGGTAATGCCTAGAAGAAGGAGAGCCACAAGGCCACAATCTCCACCACCCAAATTTCCAATTCCAGCTGCATTTGAAACTCCTCAAGTTTTGCCTTCAATTGAGATTCAAGAGGTACAAGTAGTACCAATTTATGAGCCTAAATCCACAACCATTATGTCTAGAGAAAGAAAGCCTGAAGGTCCCTCTTCAGAAGAGGAAGAATTCAAGAAATATTTCTATACATTGACTGAGATGGTTAAAGTCCTCTATGAAGAGAGGAACACTAGAATGGTTGGAGACAATGCTAAACCTTCACATGGAGAAGAAATCTCAGAGGAAAAACAGATGAGAAGAAGGATTCCAAAGGGAATGGTGGAAATCCACCTCCATTTCCACCATCCTCAGCATATTCCTCATCATATTCACCATCTCACACAATATCATCTTCCACTACCACCACTGAAATTTCCCATACTCATTCAAAAACCCCAAAAGGAAAGACTCCATTACATAAATTGGACATACAATTCGAACTTCCCATGTACAATGGAGAAGTGAATGCAGAAAAGTTAGACAATTGGATTCGAGAATTGGAGGTATACTACAGAATTCAGAACTTTCAAGAAGATGACATAAATACCCAATTGGTTTCACTGAGGCTAGAAGGAGCCGCACTAGTTTGGCGGGAAGCAATGACTCAAGAGAAAATGAGAATCCATGGTAAGATATCCATTACTTGGGTTGAATTTGTTTCTGCAATTAAAATATAGTTTTATCCTTTAGCCTATATGCAAAAAGCCATTATGAGTTGGTAGAATTTTAGCTAGCTTAAAGGCCAAACAGTCCAATATTATACACAGGATTTTAGGAAAAGGGCTTTGTTATTAAGAGTGAATTTGAATTCCCAAGATACACTACTGAAATATATTGGGGGTTTACATTCCTATATAAAACATATTATTCTCATGTTCAATCCCAATAACTTAGATTAGGTATGTGTACAAGGCACACACCTTGAATCTAGAGGAAAGAACATTAAGGAAGAGGATAGTAAGAGGAATCCATTCAAGCGTAAGGAGAAAGAAAAGGGTGGAAAATGGAAGGGAAAGAAGAATGCAAGTGTGAAGAAATAAGGGGAGAAAACCACATGCAAACACTATTCCAAAGAGGGGCATGATGAAGCCCATTGCTGGAAATTGGATCCCAAATTAAGGCCTAAGAAACAAAACAATAAGGGAAAACAAAAGACGACCGCTACCACACAACATGACCTTCGTTTAGATTTTGGTGATGAGGCCAAGATTTCAGCCATGGTTACAAAATGAAAAGAAATTGTTGCAAGCACTAGTTCATCACATAGTCAAAACAACACTCCAAATGAAGAGTCAAGAATAGAGTTGTTTCATGTAAGAGTGATTTCAAATCATACAAAGATTGATGCATTATTTGATAGTGGATCAGAATCAAACTTGATTTCAGAAGACTTGGTTAAAAAACCAAACCTTGAAATTGTACCTCATCATAAGCCATATCCATTGGGTTGGATAGTTAACAATGCAAACTTATAGGTTACAAGGAAGTTTTTATTCAAGTTTGCCATTACTGAAAAGTTCATTAACGAAGTTGAGTTAGATGTAGTTCCACTTGACATCTCAGGAATCATTTTGGGTAGTCTTTATTTGTATGATAGAAAAGCAGTATTTTATCACCATGACAACAAATACATATTGCTCAAGAATGGGGTGGATTACATAGCAAGAGCCCATCGCAAAAAGATGAACATTTCTTTGGTTAATGCAGGGCAGATGAAGAGACTAGTAAATGCAAGTAAAAATTTTGTGATTCTCATGATCAAGAAAAAGAATGATATTGATTATGAATATTTTGAAAGTTGTGATGATAAATTGAAATCTGATTTGTTTGATGTGGTAAGCAAGCATGGCGATATGTTTCAAGAACCAAAGGGGTTACCCTCCCAAGAGGGGAATTCAGCATGAGATTTGTTGCAACAGGATGTTCCACTTCCGAACATAGGCATGTATCGCATGTCGATTATGGAATGTTTGTAAATCAAAAATCAAATTCAAGAATTGTTGAGAAAAGGTATCATACGCCCATCTATTTCACCATGTAGTTTTTCCATTGTCTTGGTGCCAAAGAAGGATGGAACTTGGTGCATGTTTGTGGATTTTCGTGCAGTGAACAAAATCACAGTAAAGAATTGTTATCCACTCCCAAGAATTGATGATTTTCTTGATCAGTCAAGGTATGCAAAGTATTTCACTAAGTTAGACTTATGAAGTGGTTATCATCAAGTTAGGATAACTAAAGAAGACATTTGGAAAACTGCATTTAAAACTAAACAAGGGTTGTTTGAGTGGCTTGTTATGCCTTTCAGTCTTACAAATGCTCCAACTACTTTCATGAGGGTAATGAATGATGTATTGAGACCATTTCTAGATGATTTATTCATTGTCTACTTAGATTATATCCTCATATTCAACAAGTCAAGAGATGAACATGTCATGCATGTAAAAAAAAGTACTTGATGTCTTGAGAAAAGAACAATTGTTTTTAAAGATGTCGAAGTATGAATTTCACAAGACTTCTTGAGTGTATTTGGGACACATTGTTGGAGGAGGTGAGCTGAAGATAGACCCCTCTAAGTTTGAGGTCATTTTGAATTAGCCCAAGCCCAATATAGTTACAGATGTAAGAAGCTTTTTAGGGGAAGCACAATATTGGAGAAAGTTTATTGCTATTTTTTCTTCCATTACAACTCCATTACATGCATTGAAAAGTGTCAAGAAAGTCTTCCATTGGGGAGATGTACAGCAGAAAGAATTTGATTCTTTGAAGAAAAAGATAAGTTCAACACTGGTATTGGCACTTCCGTATCTTAGACAGCCATTAGAGATTCAAACGGATGCAAGTGATTATGCCATGGGAGCAGTTCTATTGTAGCATGGTAAGCCCATTTCATTTCATTCTGAAATCTGTAACAGAGTTGTAACTAACTATCCAACATATGACAAAGAACTTTATGAATTGGTACAAACTGTTAAGAAATGGAAGCACTATTTGATGGGGAAGGAGACCATCATCCATACCAACCATCAACCATTTAAATACTTACAGTCACAGTCAAAGTTGCAGCAGTCACGACATTTCAGATGGATGGGTTTTCTAAAACAATTTCATTTGGTTATTAGGTATAAAAATGGAATCTACAATAAGTTAATTGATATGCTTTCAAGGCCTATTGTAAATTCATCTATTATAATCAAGTATAATTTTGTAAGTATATGCAAGCTTGAGTCAAGGAAATCAGATTGAAGAGTTGGATTATCATGTACATAACAGTGTGTTGTATCACTTGGGCAAGTTGTGTATTCCACATGGAGAAAGAAACAATATCATAAGAGAGGCACACACTTCATTGATTGTTGGACACTTTGATGTAGGCAAGATACTAGCGAATCTTCAAAGGTATTGTTATTGGACAAACATGCTGGATAATGTTTCTTGTTCCATAAGAGGATGTTCTTTATGTGCTACAAGTAAGCCTAGCAATAGGAAACTTGGTTTATACACTCCACTTCTGGTACCTTCACATCCATGGGAGAGTATCTCAATGGATTTTCTAGGAGGTCTTCCATTGTCAAGGAAAGGTCATGATTACTTGTATGTATTTGTAGATAGGTTCAACAAAATGTGCATACTAACACCATGTAAAAAGAAAATTACAGTTGAACAAACAACTCATCTTTTCTTCCAAAACCTCTCGAACAATTGATAGTATCTTTTGGGGTCCAAAATTCTTCTAGTGGGGCGGAATTATTGGGTGCTCAATATTTAGCTCAAAAATCAAAGTTCTTAGAATGGCTCGAAACCTAAATGACCGCGTTCGTCTCAGAAAAATGATCCTAATGCAACTCATTTTATCAAAAACCGAGTTTGTATGAGAAAGTTATTGTATTCTCATTGCTTTACTAAACAGGTGAAATTTGCAAAAAAAAAATGCAGTCATCAGTCCGTACTACTGTCGTGGCAAGTGACTAGGCATGGTCAATGCTGGTCAACAAAAAATTAGGGAGGACAAGTGGCATCGTTTGGTTGGTTTGTACAGGGGTGTGTTGGTGCATTTTTATTGGTTCATTTCTGGACCAATGGAAGAATGCAACATGGAAAGCCTGGAGGCCACCATGTGGCACCTCCCAAAGGTCAGGTTGGAGGTATATATATTGGAGCAAAATTTTGGTTGAAGCTCGGGTCAAACCCACGACCTGTGGCTTATCATCTGCATGCCTTAACTATCTACTCTACTGGGTGGTTCTTGCTAGGTCCAACCTCCCCCCATGTGAACACAATATAACAAACCGCAAAAAGTTATAAAGAACCGGCGGCTCCAACCCACCAAACCTGTGATGGTCCCCCATGTGAACACAACGCGGTGACAGTTAGGATCTACCCCGACGGTTAGTTAACCACACCAACTCCGATTATTATCGTTACCATGTGAACATTGTTACAAATCGCAACAGTTTATGTTAACCCGACGGCTCCAGAAAAACGTTATCGTGACAGTTATCGTGTGAACAAGGTTGCGGTTATTGTTACGGTCAGCCTTCTGATGGACCATAACCACAACAGTTAATGTGACAATAACTCTGCATGTGATCATGCCAAAAAAACTGTCAGAAGTTTAGATTTCGGTTTATGCTAATCCATTTTTTGATATTAATTAATTGTAGCTTAGCCTCAATTAACTACGAGTTAATCTGAAGGTGCCCCCAAATTCGGGCCTACCTCCAAAATTGGCACGCTAACTAGAGTCATTCCAGATTTAGTGGACCATTTCTAGGAAAAGACTGATTAAGCCACTGAGAAGTCAATTTTCGACCAAATTGAGCTCACAAAGAGGTGTTCTTAGCTAATTTGGACATTTTGAACACATTGGTGTAGGTATCAGGAGCCATAGAGCTTTATAAAATATCATTTTTCCACATTGAGCTAATACAGAGGCCCAAGCCATGGAAGCTGGACCAAGGAGATGTAGCCCATGAGGGGTGAACTCCTTCATTAAAACACTGTGCTAAAGTGTCTCTTTGATGGTATGTTGTACTTTGAATGTCTTATGTTCAGTATTTGTTTTTGAAGCTATTTTTCTCATGAATGTCATTTTAAACTTAAGGAAATTTACCTTATTGTATGCACAAACAACTAAGGAAACCATAGTACAAGAAGCAATAAGCAAGCACATGTTTAGAAATCTGTAATTGTTATTAGTACAACAAAACTAATCATACAAAAACAGATCAGTTACACAAGATATATTTGTTACTAATATTTTTGATCGGGGAGGATTTTCTACCCATTAGAATATTTGAGAGTGTTGAGGCTTTGTGTGTAAGATACAATGTCTAGGAGGACATTTGGTGAACACATTGTGTTAATGTCTAGATCCCAAAGTAGAGAGGGTGGTGTTGGTCATAGAGATTTGACCTCGAATACACACCTAGATCCATGGGTTGATTGTTAGCAAGTAAGCCTGATGGTACCTAGAGAAGTTGAAAACTTTAGTCCATCCTAGTCCCATCTGGATAGATTTCCCTGGTCAGGAATCTAGTCCATGGCATCGTGAGTGCCTAAACTATTGGAGGACCTTAGATAGATTTCCCTGGTTAGGAATCTAGTCCATGGCATTGTGGTGCATAAATTCTTCATGGTTCATGTGTTTTGATATCTTCCTTGTACTTAAGAATACCTACCTAGTTAAGAGGGAGTGTTGAAATATGTAACTAAGTTCGGTCTTCATAAATGTCTTTGAGTCACAATGAAATGTATTTATCAAAAGAATGAAGAAAATATTATTATTATTATGACTTATTAAAGCATGGGTTTCATGTGTGGGTCATCATGTTTTAGGTCAAAGTCCCCATTTAGGACTTCTAGGATTTATTCTGAGTCATTAGAGTCATTGTCCAGTTAAAGAAACCCTTCTTGGGCTTTTGAATCATGTAAAAATAATTAATATTGAGTCAAATAACCTATTTGTCACCTGCACACCAAGTCGGCCTCAAGGAGATCAAGTCGGCTTCAAGAACGGAAATTCGACCTCATTAGAAGGTTATATATACAAGGTAGTTCAACTTCATTTGGAGTATTCGCTCTCTCTCATAAGTTCGATATCTAGAAGAAAGAAGTTGGGAAGTGCGGTGTTGGAAAAGAGATGGAAAATAGTTGGAAAAGGGTATGAAATTTGGAAGGAAGGAAGAAGACATCAAAATTGAAGTTTTGGGCCATCTATCTCTCACTCTAGTGGAGTATCTAGGAAGATAAAAAATTTCTTGTCTAGTCGAAGTTGTTTTTGTTGTTGCTACTAATTGTTGGGTCGAAGCTGCTACTGCAAGTTGTTGTTGCTAGGTCGAAGTTGATATTTATGGGTTATCATCTGCAGGAAGGAGGAAAGGGCTGACTTGGTGTGGAGGAAGTCTTTGTCTAGGTCAAAAGCCTTAGATTATCTCATGAAACTATTGAAGGAAGAATCTTGATTGGGTTTTCCCCTAGATAGGGGGCTTTCCCTGGTTGTCTACCTACATATGGTGTCTTTATACTATTGTTTTGGTAATTGTTTGATCAACTAAAAGATAAAAGAAGAACATAAAGATAAAAGAATCACAAGTAATTATCTATATAAGAAAATATTTTTTCCTTTCTAATTTTCTAACACCTTGTGTTGTAAAAATGATAAGAAACCAATAGTTAAAGTCCTCTTCAAGGGTGAAACCTCCTTTTACAATGAATACAATGCACAAGACAATATTTTATGATCCTAAAATTAGGTCTCCTTAGTGTATATATAAGAGACAAAAGGTACAATTAATAGGACCATGAGAGGTTTTAGCCTACATAACAATATAGCAACAAAAAAATAATCACTTAATATCTAGGGCTTAATAAGGGCTTATATAGGGATTAAAAAAATCTTACCCAATTCAATTTACAATATACAATGTTCATAAAAACTATAATCTAGTGAAGAATCAAACATACCTTTAATGTGAAATGCTCGAAGACCCTTCTCTCCAATATATCTTATTCTTTGATGCCAAAACATTTTCTTCTTTCCATGGATAGTAAAGGTCCTATCTTCTCCATTGTTACCCTCAAAAAACAACAAAATGGTTACACACATTAGTAGAAATTTCCCAATAATGTGCACAAAGTTCCAACCAAAGTCCCCACAACCACACCATTTCTCCTTGAACTATCTTAGATGTTCCCTTTTCAAGTACTACATACTTGCATTTCTCATATTACTAATTGATATTAGGGTTTTGGCTAGCTCTTGAATGTGCAAAATACCAAGGAGAGTTCTAATCATCCTTCCATCTATGAGAAATAGTTTGAACTGTCCACATTTCATGATGCTAATTGTTTTCTCCTAGGGAAACATCACCTCTATTGTAATTTCATACTCATAAAATTGCCCCTATGAAGATTCATATGAAATGAAGCACTCAAGTTGATCAACTATACATCATGATTTCAATATGTACTTGTAGATGTCAAGTATACATCACCTACTTCTTTTGTGCAAGTTTTTATTTCTATGGAATAGGTATCCTCGTATCCCTTATTTTTATTAGCATTGTTTATTTGCAATCTTTCTCACATTTCCAACATTTCCTTATAGATTACCCTATTGATATAGATCTACCCCTTGAAGACTTGTTTTTATTTCTATTTTGGGGATGACCTCTAACAATTAAGGCATTCTTGGAAACACTATCCATGGATTGTTTCCTTATCTCATTTGATAACAATGATGAAACTACATCCTCAAACTTTAATGTAGTCAAAATAGTGCTACCAATGGGCACAACCAAACTATCCCATGAGTTTGGCAAAGAACATAACAACATACTACACTTATATTCTCTAGATATTTTAAAAGCTATAGGGGCTAATTGACTTACTAGAGTGTTAAACACATGATTTTCTTTGTCATGGACTCACCATTATTCATCTTATGTTGATCCAATTTCTTTTGAAAGAATAGTTTGTTTCCTAAGGACTTAGACCAATACAAAACCCTTAACTTATCCTAGAACTCCTTAATGTTGCCTTCTTCTAAAACTTTTAAGAACAATGAATCTAGAAGGCAAAGTGAATAGTCTTCATTTGCCATACATTTAGGTTTATTTCAAGACATTGCAACACACTAATCTCTATTCACAAAAGATCTTCCATCTACATCTTCTATAACTCAAAGCTCTGGTTGTTAAAATTTCTCTTTATCTATTCTTTAATGGTTTGTCATTAATCTTTACATAAGATACAACCACACAAAGCTTCACTTAAGAACAAATTAATTGTAAACCTAAGATACTCTTGTTCTTCATGGAATAAGCTAAACCATTGCAACAAAGTTGTCCCCTTGAAACCAATAACCTAGCTCCAATACCAAATGTAGAGTTTGAAGAACCTATTCAAGAAAAGAAATGTTCACAAAATCTTAGACAAAAAGAAACAATAGCATAATCACACTTGTTATACACAAGATTTATCCTAGAAACCCTAAACCGAAAAACAGCGTAACTTAAAATCACACATCCATATCTTGTTATATTAATTTAACCGCTCACAACACAATATTTAGATATACTACGACTTTAGTGAATCCTAATATATTAACCTAGATTATAATATAAGTCTAATATTTTAACTCTAATTAAATTAGAATGAAAAAATATGAATTAAACCAAAAACCAACCACGGAAAAAATCACTTAAAATTTACAACAATATGCACTCCGTGAAATTGAGGTTTGGGTTTTTGGAAAAATTAAAACGAATCAAATATATCAAAGAGTCCAATAGATATGAGAAATAATGATATTGGGAAATATCACATCCTTTGAATATAAGAAGTCTTCAGCAACTAAAGATGCAGCTAGACGTTCCGCAAATATTAAGCGACCCAATCTTGGAGCAGAAAACGCTAACACCTTACATTAGCTAGTTATGCTTCGAATGTGAAAGTGAACTCCTAAACTAAGAAATGGGAAAATAATTAAATGATGCGATGCAGTCTTAATCCCACATCGTTTGAGCTAAGGAAGTCGAAAATTTTAATAGTACAGAACAACAACACACAAAATATTTGAGAGGCTAAGGGGGAGAGGATTGGATTGGATGTTAATTACGTAGATGATTTGAGGTCTGGAGTTTAAATGAATTTATGTTGGTATATTGTTTCTTTTTTCTTGTCCACATTTTGCTTGTACTTTGTTATTTGTCCAAATTTTGTTTCTATTGGTTGGTTTCTTGTCCCTCTCTTGTTTATATTTTGCTTTTACTTTGTCATTTGTATCTCTTGTCACTGCTTTTCTCGTATTACTGCTTTTCTCGTATTAAGATGGATCTATGCTGGTTTATCATTTTCTCTCATTTTGCTTGTACCTTGTCATTTGTCCAAATTTTGTTTCTATTGGTCTTTTGCCCCTCTCTTGCCCATGTTTTGCTTCTGCCTTGTCACTTGTACCTCTTGTCACAGCTTTTCTCATATTATGATGGATCTATGTCGGTTTATTATTTCCTCTCTCTTGTCCACATTTTGCTTCTACCTTGTCACTTGCTCCTCTTTCTTGTCTATATTTTTCTTTTACCTTGTCACTTGCTCCTCTCTCTCTTGTCCATATTTTTCTTTTACCTTGTCACTTGCCCCCTCTCATGTCATTGCTTTTCTCATATTTTGCTACCTGGTCACTGCTTTTCTCATATTAAAATGGATCATGCCGATTTATTGTTTCCTCTCTCTTATCCACATTTTGCTTCTACATTGTCACTTGCTCCTCTCTCTTGTCCATATTTTGCTTTTACCTTTATCACTTGCCCCATCTCTCTTGCCATTTTTTTATCACTTGCCCCATCTCTCTTGCCATTGTTTTTCTCATATTTTGCTACTGCTTTGTCACTGTTTTTCTCATATTGTGTTATTACCTT
Organism: Pinus taeda; assembly: GCA_000404065.3. NCBI lineage: Eukaryota > Viridiplantae > Streptophyta > Pinopsida > Pinales > Pinaceae > Pinus > Pinus taeda. The sequence continues at coordinate 119,169 of APFE031157176.1, read as the reverse complement.
GTCACTGTTTTCCTCTCTTGCCATTATTTAATGCAAGATGAAGCCATGTTCAATCTACTTAATACCTTGTATATGTTTTTCTGCTACTTCATTGTTAATTCATGTTAATACAGGATGGAGCCTTGCTCAATCCTGATCAGTTGTTACTGAAGATGCAGCCCTGTTCATTCCTACTACTTCATTGTTAATTCAGGATGGAGCCTTGTTCAATCCTGATCAGTTTTATCTCTTCATTGTTAATGCAAGATGGAGCCCTGTTCAATCTTAATCAGTTTTGTTTCTGACGTATCACACTCAGTTTTAGCTTTTTGTGATCTAGACATGAAAGGACTATGCAAACCAAATTTCCCCGTGTTTTGGGGTTACTGACAACCTTCTCCCTATTTTTCTACTATGCAAACGAAATTTCCCATGTTTTGCTGCCACTGACAACCTTCTCCCTGTTTTTTCTGCTACTTCATTATTAATGCAACGTGCAGCCATGTTCAATCCTGATCAGTTTTATATCTTCACGCTCAGATTCAGCTTTCGTGATTTGGCCTTAATACTGCAAAATGGAACCATGTTCAACCGTGATCAGTTTTATCTCTGAGGTGTCACACTCAGTTTTAGCTTTTGTAATTTGGCCATGAGTGGACTATTCACACCAAATTTCCATGACGAGAAAATGTCAATATCATGCCCAAGAAGAAGATACTTCCTTTGCAAGTTTGATATAGTGCGTGTTTTGCTGCAATTGACTCTGGTTTGTTCATGATTATAAATGCAAGATTGATTATAGAACCATGTTCAATCCTGATAAGAATGAGTGCCAATTGTAAATGTGGATTGAGAACGTGAAGTGCAGCAGTTTTATCTCTCAGGTATCACACTCAGCTTTAGCTCTTCATTATTATTGATGCAAGATGGAACCATGTCAATCCTGATAAGAATGTATCAAGACAGTGAAGTAAGCAGTTTTATCCCTGAGTTATCACACTCAGTTTTCGCTTTTGTGATCTGGCCTTGAATGAACTATTGTAACCATTTTTTTGTGATGAGAAAATGCTAATACCCTGCCCGATAGCTCCTTTGCAGTTTTGATATGGTCAATGTTTTGTTGCAACTTACTCTGGTCTCTTCATCTTTATTAATGCAAATCGAGGGCCAATCGTGTTGTGAATTGAGACCGCGAAATGCAGCAGTTTTATCTCTGAGGTTTTTGCGCGTTTGTTACAGTTTGTGGAAGTAGTCCATCTAAATTGTGCATTGTTTTCATGAGAAATGTGAGGATATTTTTGAAATCTAAATAAAACCTTTCAAATGCAGGAAGAAGTCATCGCACTCAGTTTGACTACAAGGGGAGCTGGAAATTCTGAACATATGTTGATTGGTGAATAGAACGAAAGCAATTACCATGTCATTAAGAACATGGGAATCTAACGACATTTATGCTGCATTTGATATGGGAATACGACGACTGATAATAGGATTGTTTTTTTTATTCTAAGAAGAATACTCTGTCATGAATATTTTGATGAGCAGTTTTAGACCGATTTTACACGAGGGTGTATTTTATTAAGAGTTTTCACACAGTTGATTAAGCTCATGTCCATTAAAATTTTGGAATATTTTGGATTTTGCAATTGATATAAGATGCTATTTTTGCACTTTATTGAGATCTAGATAACCATTTAGAACTAGAGCAGAAAAAATACATTTATATAAAAAAAAAACTCAGAAGATATCCATCAGCTGGAGAAACTGCTGTTTTCTAAATGTGATTAGCATTCCATACTCATTGGGAAATGAAATATGATCTTCTCAAGTATAGGTCTAACTGAAAATAAATGTTCAACTTGTACACCAGTTTGAAGCTCAGTCACCACAAAGTACATTGGCTTACAGCATGCAGTTTCCTGGAGTAACAAAAGTTCTAACAAAAGTAGATGGATTTGTATATGCTAAGGAATTTTATTTGTGTCTGGCATGTAACATCAATCCATGCAAATTGCAAATCGTGAAATATTCTTTTTACATAACAAATGTTGATTTCCAAGACTTGAGTTTAGCCTGAAGAAGTTGTAGCTCTGAACCAAAGAACCGGAAGGATTTGTATATTGTCTTTCCAAACATAAAGTCTACTTGTAGAGAAATCAATAGGGCTGCGCTGATTATGATGAATTAGGTCTGCATAATTACTTCACCAAGTTGATCTCACTGGGGTCAATCGTCTTTTAGACATTTGTTTCAGTAATTGATCTGAGGAGGAGGATCGAATATCATTTTCGCAGTATAGTACAGTTTCTTTTGTTTTCAGAAATTCTTTTTGTTTCTCTTCATTTAGGAAAACCGCTGTACGTACCATCGAGACCAGAATGGTTTAGATAACCCAAATGAGTTCATAAGCTTCAAGGTCTTCATTTTGAGAATTATGCAATTATAATGGAAGTTTGTAGCAGTTCATCATTTACCCACCGAAATGCAAGAAGAAGATATGTATTTACTGTTGCCGAATTCCACATGACGGGCTAGAAGGTTATAATCATGAATGCCAAAAATGGAAGAACAAAATGCAATAATTCCGAACAACATAATTCCGAAGAACAAAATGCAATCCAACATTAACAAATGTCCTCTGCATTGGGAAACAGGAAAAATATTTTTTCCCTGCAGTACAGACCGTGATCATTGTGTGGATGGGTTTAAAGTGAAGCAACAGATCATCGACAGACGATGGAGATGGAGGAGGCGGCAAGGGAGACTCCTGCAATAGGAAGCGACAGTGCGCAGAGCACATGACAGCACTACCTCGCAATGGAAGTCTGGGGGATGCTCAAGGGATACTCAAGGGTTTCATACTGTTGCAGATAGAGGCAGCTAAACCTTCCCAAATACCCCAGGGGTTCGAAGGCAGAGAAGTAATCAGTATCTACATCCAAGGGGACTTTGAAACTAATTGGTTCGAACAGTGCCGAACGCAAAAGAACGTTGGCCATTTGATTTACAAAAGTCCCAAAGTACATATTTGGTTGGAAGATTGATTTTTTATTTGGGATATTTGTAGCATAGAAGCCTTTGATTTTGTAAGTGAAAGGCTATGTGAAAACTATGGATTTAAAGAAAGCTTCAAATCAATCATGGGAATCTCGCGGATTAGAAGTAATTGCTTCTCGAATGTAATAGTGAGTGCTTTGTAAGGTAGGAATTTCAAATCGAAATTGTGTGACAGTCTTCACAACTTCAGTAATTGTTCGAGCAGTCTTTACAAACGAAGTGATACGAGTTTGAAAATTTTGTTGCTGTATGATGGACAAAATGGGTTGTGATTCATCTCTAGTGCTTTGTGATTATAACATTTGATTATAAAATTAGAAACGAGTCCATAGTACATTTTTATGATTGATTTATTTGTGGCACCACAAACAAAGTAGGAAGCTTTTTCAATACTCTTTAGAAAATTTACATTGTAAATGGAGCTACCAAGGATAAAGCTACATTTCAAAAAAAAACTCAGCTTTCAAAATCAAGTTTCATAAAGTTATGATTGATTTATCTGTGGCACCACAAACAAAGTATGGAGCTTCTTCATTACTGTTTAGAAATTTACATTGTAAATGGAGATATCAAGGATAAAGCTACATTTAAAAAAAATCGCTTTCAAAATCAAGTTTTATAAGGTTGTCGAAGTTGTGATATGACTTCTATCAAAGAAATTAATAGTGAATCATATAAACGGATATAGATTTGATAAGGACTTTAAATCATGGATATGAATTGCCACTATGATCCCCATACTAGACACGTGTGCTTGCATGATCTATATTAGTCTAAAATTATGTATGAGCAGGTTTATCCAAAACACAAAATTTCAATTGTTTCTCACTTAATTATGATTACTAATCAAAGTTCCCCTTCACGATTATGATCTTTTCATTGTCCTTGAGTCTCATGTGAGTTTTGGGCATCTATGAATCAATTTGTGACGTCAAAAGGTGTGTTTACTACTAGCTTGATCAAAATATGGATGAATTTATTTTGCCCAATTATAGCCAAAGGAGCAAGAAAGGTGTACTTTCTATAACACATGAAATACCTAATGTTGGAATCCACAATTATACTGAGAGGGAGGGGTGAATCAGTATAATGAAATTTTTTACTTATTTAACTCCATTCAAACATCATATAACATCAATCTCATAAATTGAACAAGTAACACAATATATGTGTGGAAACTCTTATGAGAGAAAACCACAAAACTTCTTAACACAAAAGATCTTGTATGAACCAACATACTATTACATCAATTTCTAGGTACTAACCTATAAGAGACACCAATCTCATCTACTACTTTATAGGCACCAACCTATAAGAGACAACAATCCCCTCTACTACTTTGTAGGCATCAAGCAACAGGTACTTTGTAGGCACCAACCTATAGGAATCACCAATCTCCTATGTTTCTTTATAGGCACCAACCTAGAAGAGATACCAATCCCCTTTGTTGCTTTGTAGGCATCAACCCACAAGAGACACCAATCCCCTATGTTTATTTGTAGGCACCAACCTACAAAATCTACTAATCCCCTTTGTTTCTTTATAGGCACCAACCTACAAGAAACACCAATCCCCTCTGCTACAAGATCTATTGGAACCAATTTGCTTGTTTCTTCACAATGTCTATTATTGCTTCTACTTTCACCAAGTCTACTTATTGCTTTTGTCTTCACTAGCTCTATTAATTGCTTCTTCCTCCACCACATCTACTTGTTGTTTGTTCTTTCAACAAGTCTATTTCTACCAAAACTTGTTTCTTTTGGCTATTTGGAGAAGATTTCAAGAGCATTTGAGAAGCCTAATTTTCTTCGACCATATATCTGAAATTATAGATGATCAAGGTCTGAAAATTGAACCACGTGTACACGAAGATATTCTATCTATGTCCTCCAAGTTTGACAGTCTGAAACATCCTAGAACAAAAGTTCTAGTGAAAATACCTAACTGCCATGTTTGAAGAAGATTTGAGGAGCATTAAGGAATCCTAACTTCCTTTGGCCATATCTATGAAATTATAGTGAACCAAGGTTCGAAACATGAACTGCATGTACATGAATATATTCTCTATAGATCATCCAAGTTTCATGGTTTGAAACATCACAAAACAAAAGTTATGGCAAAAATGCCCAACTAACGTACTTGAAGAAGATTTAAGGAGCATTCAAGAATCCTAAGGTTGTTCAACCATATCTCCAAAGTTACAGTGAATCATGATCTAAAAATTGAACCATAGGTACATGAAGATATTCTCTATATCTCCTTCAAGTATCATGGTCTAAAACATCACAAGTGAAAGCATAAAAATATCAGCTAAACATGGGATGTGCAATAATATACATATGCGGAATGGAATGTCAATTAATAACAGGCATTTTACCATGAAACCCTAGTATTAGGGTTTCCACATAATTCAGCGTAGCAATATCATCATAATATATAAACAAATACAGGGAAAACAAAGATACTTATCTTTACATAAGAGACCGACTAGATATGCGTTATCCATGTTCCTCCAAACTGTAACCATGTGGCTCATTAATTCAGCCGTAAGTCACCCCCGAGTTGAGGTGGCAACTCCATAGGAAACAATAATCGCAAAATATCACATATTCATTGCCAAGGTGCTAGCCCAACATACATGCTACTCTAGGGCTCCAGACATCCTCTGGGCTAATTGCCAAGGTGCCAACCCAACAATCATGTTGCTCTAGGGCTCTAGGCACCCTCGAGGCCATAAACTGACACTCAGTTCTCACCAAAACTCCATGGATGTCAAGCCATAAACAGTGTCAAAAAACCCTTAGAGCACCAAGCCCACGAAGCTAGCATAGGGGCTCACATCATAAATAAGATGCATCCATACGACACAATTAACTTAAAAATTGTGCCTTGGCCAATCCAAAATCCAACATGAGGACTCACTAACCAAATTCCCCCCCCCTCCAACCATCCTTGGCTGGATGAATCCTCTTTATAGGAAAAACATAGCCTTTTATAACTGCATGAACCTAATCAGCGAAGTGACACTTACTACAGCCATGTGGGCCCCAGGGTGCACTTTCCCCAAAATAACCCAACTATTGCCTTTTTCTCTAGAGTTTCATTCCCCCCCCCCCCCCCAAACACTCTGTTTCATGAGTGGGCTTCTACGGCCAACCTTATTTTAATATTATTATAATATTTAATTATGACCTAATTGCAAATCTAGGCCTTAAGGCCTCACAACATTTATACGCACGTCCATCCAGGCATGTTGGCCCCACAATCTATTTAATTTGGTTACATGGGCACACAAGCCTCATAACATCGTTATGAATTAGAAACCTAAATAATAACATTTAATTACTAATAAACAGTGGGGCTTTTATATTCCTCCCGCACCCCCCCCACCCTCCTTATTTTATGCACTATCCTCAATGCATGATATATCCACAACCTAACTTTGTTGATGGAAAATTACTTGAGATCCCACTCTGTAGTTGCAAGTCCATGTATTTGTACATGGTTGCAACCTGGAGCACCTTCCACACGTCCGATACCAGCCACACACAAGCACGATCTAGAGGTCCATGCGCCATGATGAGGAGTGTGCACTTCCAGCACCACCAACATTATACCTAGAGGACATCAAAATAGAAGTAGCATAAGCAAAAATTAACCTTGATTCATATACACATGTTCTTAATTTCAAGAAGAACTACATCACTCATATGCATGCAAGGATTCAGTGAAATATGCAACATAATTCTACAATTTTCTTAAAGTGTGGCAATGGTGCAAAAATCATGCCATGTTGGCATTGTTGCGCCTCAACCAAGAAGCATTGTTCCTACAATGCCAACACTGGATACCATACTTGTATACAATTTTTATATGTACTCCTACATATAATCCCCCTGTAGTCTTACTTACTACTTTTGTTGTATATAATTCCTACATACAATAATCAGTTAATCCACTCAACTAACATAACTATTGTAGAGATTTTTTCCTTCCAATGGGTTGCTAAAGCATCTGCAATCTGCTAGAACCATCTCAAGCTTCTCCTTTATCTAATTCTTTGGAATTTCTATTCAAGTTCAAGCATTTGCCTCTCCAAATCCCTACTAAGCTGGTTATTTCCTTCTTTATGATGATTAATTAGAGCTTGAACTTCTAGTCATAATTTAATCAAATGCATTTCCAAAGTTATACCAAACATGTTATGATCTATTGCATAACCCTACCACAACTTATCATTAATTTTGTCATACACTTGCATGGTCTCATGACCTATCAAGACTATGTTAGAAGACTTGTCACTTCCTGTATGTAAAACTTGTTAAAAGCATGTCGTAGACTTGCTACAACCTGTTGTCATCCTGTAATATATCAACCACAAGACTTGTTATAACTTGTTATAAATGTGTTATAACCTACCACAATTCTGATATGGGTCTAATATAAACCAGTCATTACCTTGCCACTAACTTGTGACCAACCCATGACAATTTTTATTTAACCTTGTTATAAAGCCTGTAGTAAACGAGTTACCCATTGATGACAATTTTATCATAATATTGTAAAGGATTGGTCACCCACTTGTGACTAATCTACCTGTAGTAATTTGTTATACTTGTTATAACCTTGCCACTTACCTAAGACACTTCTTATAACCTATAATATAACTATCACTTACTTGTTACTCCCTATAGGAATCATGTTATACTACCTGTATCTTGGCTATGATACATGTAGCCCTATAACAAAACATGTGTATGATCCTACTGAAACATCTGTCTTAACTTACCACCAACCTATGATAGCATGTATATAAACCTGCATTAAATTTTTCCACCAACTGGTGATAAACTAATTATAACATGTTACAGTCAAATTATGTTCCTTCCTTTTATATTCATGTTACAATCCCGAATCATGGTTTGTTCAATAATATCTCCTAGAACCATTTAACATATTTGTATTTATGTTCTCAAGTGACTTATGGAGGAATCTTATCATGTACGAGTGTCAAAAGATGAGGTTCATGTAACCTATTTCAAAATCTAACGATCACTAATATCCACATATTTTTACATTCATATTTATGTTTATAAAGATGCCACTGAAGTCCATTCCTCCGTGGGGTATATCGTGCTTGGTCAAAGTTGTGAATAGGACAATTGAAAATCGTTTCCAGTTTATGTTTCTTAACTCGTTTGTATAAAAGTATCTTCAATAAACTAACTATTAGAATTCTAGGTAACTTCCACAAATACAGCCTTCTTCTAGTTTAGCAATGTTCGTTACAGCAAGGGAAATATCACATCTTGTCAAGTTTTAATGTCTCTTCTCGTAACAAATCCTCCAACATGTGTACAATGAGATAGAATCATGCCTTGCTCTTTCAATGAAAATCCAACTTTGAAGACTTCGGGTAGGATTTCAAGATAACATGTATCGTACTTTTCTAATATGTTCTATGACTAGTCCATAAAGACTTGAACCCTTGTACATGTAATTGGTATTGATATTAAAATTGGTTTATCTTCTCCGATAGAAACCTCTTCACCTTAGCATTAATTTCTTGGTCATTACATTTAAACATAATGACACTAATTATGTCGAAACAAAACCATGAATCGTGTCGAGCAAAAACTTATGTTGAGATTTGTGAAGAAGATTTCATTCGTCCGAGGGTATTATAATAATATAAACTCAAGGCCAAGGCTACGCATAGCTCCTTTTTGTGTTGTTCTGAATCTTCACGCAATACTTCATGGAAATCGAAATAATGTCATGTATACAATCTGCCAATGTTCTGAGAACTTCTTCATGATTTGAACCCGGATAATTGCAAACTAACAATAGTAATTCAACTATTCACTATCAAGAGTGAATTAATTTATTGGGTTCAATGTTGACCTACTGCATTTGGTGAAAGAGTTCCAATGCCTCCCGTTAGAACCTTGGTCTCGCAGAAACTACAACCATCACCATCCATGAACACACGTCTCGCTGAGGAATTTGGTTAAAAACTTTGTTAGCAACCACTAGACTCCCACACTTGATATTCAAGCTAACAAGTGTGTTGTGTAAAATATTGTTTATTGTAAATACAAATCCACTCTGATTGATATGTGTTTGGACTCATTTACCATCTGTTGAGGCTTTCTTCCTAATGCATCCGCGCAAGATATGAACATAATCATGCGTAGATAAGTCTATGGGAATGTGGGGGGCTAAGTTCAAACGACCCTGTTTACACACTGTTCTAATATCTTGCAGAAAAGTAATAACATTGGTATTCGGATTTGAATTTTCTTTTGTAATGGTGGTATCCATTTTTATTTGCAAGTATAAGTACAATCTTCCTCACCACCACCACTATCACTTTCTGCTATGTTATTATTAGTATTAAGCGTGAAGGCTTATATCTCAAAACTAATGTCATGTTTGCTCTTCTGTGGCACTCATTTATTAAGAAAACACGCATTTTCCATGTAAACTTGCTTGCATCAACCAATGGCGGTGATTAAAAGGGTCGTAGACCCATTATTATGACCAAGCATAAGCGTAACACACACCTCCACATGAAAATTCATGCAACGATCAACAGAGAGAAGTTTTTGATGAAATCGAAGGTGAGAAGGGTATATCGGGCCGCAAGTAGCACACTCATTAATGCGGCTAAGCCACCTGATGGAAAACATGGCCCCACTCCCATCTTATTATGTGGAAGGCTCTTCTTGGGTATCGGGTTCAAGAGGCTTCTACCTAAACTTCCTTCTCAAAAGTGAAAAACAACCTTAACGAGAGATTTGGGATTCAACAATACCACCCATGATCAATTTTTCTTGGTTGGTAACACTGTCATGGTATTATGGGTGACGCCTTAATTGCAATCATTTACAAGAAAAAGAATGTGTTTCTTTCCATACTGTGACAATGATCCAAAATGTTTTTGGAATGTGCACACCATTTTTTTGAGATAGTCCTAATAATACTCTTTTCTTCAAAATGAAAATTGAGTTAAACATCAAGGCCAATGCTCGTCTAAGATTTAATTCCATAATAGTGATTGCAAAAATGATTCCTTTTCAAGTCTAAAACGATCACAGGCAATAATACCCATGATAATCTCGAATGGAATGTGTAATCCGAGTAGCTTCTATCTTGAATGGTCCAACCTAGAACTTCCTACTTATATTAATGATGTTAAACCTAGCATCAACATGAATATTGAAATCCTTTAGGAATCTTTTAATGAGTTCCATCATGAATGATGTTGAGAAAATTCGTGTATCCTAGGCAAGGCTCTGATGTGATCCTCATGCCCTTATGCATTAGCAATTTATTCGATCGTGTTCCTCCATCATTGAATAACAACTATATCATGTAATACTTTATGAACCCCATGTGCATCGAAGTCTAGAAACATTAGGCCAACATCAACCAAGATGTATCAATCATAGTGACTTATAAACATATAATGCATTCATATTTCTCTCATGCATGTTAATTTGAATTTCAAGTCTATTTCCCCAAATTCTGATTTACAATTATGAATTACGTAGTAATTTATATAGAATTTAAGACAACATATAAGACTGTAGAAAATATACACTGCAGACAAACCCAATATAACCTTCCATGTGCATATCACTCTTTGTAAATACATCAATGCTTATTACAGCTTTTATGGTACCATAGACTACTTATGGTGCTTGTTACCGCTCAAACTAGTAGGGGACCTAAAGGGAAAATGCTAGGCCAAGGGAAATAATTGGATACTTAGCCTATTGTCACCTTAGTATCAGGCTTAGTGGAGAAGCTATAAAAAGATGATTATGATGGTTGAAAGTCCTAGAGTTTGGAGGAGATTATGTCTTAGCAGACTAGCTCAGATGTATTTGGAAATGACTTCATTGGACAATGTTCTAGAAGAGCTTTTCAATGGTATGTTGAAGTCTAGAAAAGGCATTCTGGATCAGGGGTTACAGGTAGTTGAAGTTTGCAGATAAAAAAACTTATTCCTCGGGACTTGGGAAGATTTTGAACCAGGTCGATCCTAGTCAGAAGTTGAGCCAAGATAGAGGTCAAGGCTGCGTCGTAGAGCTAGAAGGAGAACATCACGACCCCCTGACCCCCTACCTATGTGGGACCATATGTAAGTCGTAAGTCGAGCCTAGTCGAAGGTTGGGGTCGTGTAGAAGAATTGGTAGGAGAACACTTAGAATCCTAACCCTCGACCTATGTGGTACCCGGTATAGGTAGCGTGACAGATGATGTTAGCATGACGTGGCAATACAGAGGACACATGGTAGGCAGATTTGACATTCTTGGGTAGCCTAGTGGGCCAAATCTAGGTGACACGTGTCACTAGATAGAATGTGCCACGTGGCCTAGATGATGTCAACAGGACATAAGATGATGATATGGCAGAAACTTGAAGTTTGTGCCAAGGGGATGTTTTTTTAATATTTTCCCGTGTGTTTGGTCTCTAGCACTAAAATCGATAAAATGGGCCTAGAGCAGTGGAAAAGGCCTTAAGTAGACCTATAAGCAAGTCGAGGGTCAAGGAAAATGAAAGTACATAATAAAATGGAGTGGGAACGACTCCTAACCTCCCGACCTACATTGGAAGGCATGCCCAAGACATGGTTATGCAGAGTTTTTTTGTGTTAAATACCTAAAGTATATTACATTGAATGAAATGTGTATAGAGGAAAACTAGCATACAAGGAAACAAAGACCTCGACCTGTCACATATTAATGTCATCTGGCACAGTCAAACCTAAAGTTCTCCTCACACCATGAATAGATAAATGAGAATAATGGAGATTGGACTAAGCTCAAGAAATTCATTTCATTTGTACAAAAAAAATTTAAATGGAGGATATCTTTGAGTGTGCAGGTGGACTGAGAATTATTTCTCAGCATGGTAGAATCGCTAAAGCCCATTCTCAAATTTAATATAGTTATAGTGGATAGGTGTTGGGATGTAACAGGAGAATGGATATCCTTCTAAGAGTATGCACTCGGGCACAGTGAAGCACAAAGTGAACCTCACTAAAGAACCACAGACATTAAGTGAACTAAGCCTACCTACAGAATTGAATTCAAATTCCCATCCTCTACATCAAATCAGTTGGCGTGGCTGAGAACACAAGCTAAAACAACATGAAAGAGCCTTGTTGTTTTGGGTTCATTTTTTGCATTAATTGTAATGCAACTATAGTTGGACCTCATTCTATGTCATTAATGTAATAGAAGTGGTCTTGATGGAACAACAACATGGATAGCGATGTAAAAGTACACTTCCAAGCACTTTGTTGCAGGGACAACATCGATCATAGTGTAGGAGAGGATAAAAACAGTGGAGAGAAATTATGAAAAGTGGGGGAATGCATAATTATTGAGTGAGAAAGAGTGTAATGTTGTGGGTGTGTGACTAGCTAAGTATCACTAAGTATAGGTGTATCACAGGATTGAGAACTGAGTTGATTGAGCCAACAGAGAGCACAGTTTGAAGGAGAAATGGGGAGCTTCAGAAAGGGACCTGATACTGGAGCAAACCAGATTTGGTTTTCTATGTATATTCATTCACCTCTATTTTCAGTTTGAAAATTGTATGAAAAGTAGAACAATGGCTAGAGTAGGTAGTGGCCTGCATTCTTAAGAGGTGGGAGTCTCTTGTGAGTGGTGCTCACAAAAAATTTGATGTAATTAAGTAGGTGCTTAATTTACATCATAACACCAAAAAAATTGGTGGTTTCTCCCTTTGGGTTTCCATGTAAAAATACCTATGTCAAATCTGTATGTCGCTCATGTGATGGATTGTATGTACATCTAAATACATTATCTTTCTATTCATTTGTATTTTGTATGAAAGCTCTCACAAGTAACTGACTGTGGTGAAAAGAATCATAGCTTATACTTAAAATTTTAAAGAACCTCACAATTACTAATTCACCCCCCTCTCAGTAAATCCTTATTCCAACAAAGAGAAAACATCCTAACTATATCCCTATATATTTCTCAACACAATGCACCCATTCAATACTCAAATGACTTCCCATTGGACCATGATGGCTCCCATTACATGTCGGCTTGAAGCTTTGTCAGCTTGAGCATTCCCAATAACACTTATTATGTTCCTTTCGGGATTTAACCTGCGGGATGATGTAACCTCCTACGTCACTTACCAATTCATCCTTTTGATTAATAAATCCATGCCAACTTTTTTCCTTAAAATGGCGTCACCCTAATATGGATAATTGAAAATTTCTCATATATTTAATTTTGCTCTTATCATTGTTTAATTTGATTTATTGTTGCGTTATTTAATCTTTATGCTTGTGGTGATTTATTTAACTTATCATTTTATGTTGTTAGTTAAGGCTTTCTATGTGACAATGTTGGTTGGTATGATGCAAAGAGATGGCTTACCAATCTAACTCTTTTTATGAGATCTCTTCAGTTTGAGAATGTCCATGTCCCATTTATGAATACCTCCCTAGTTAAGAGGGAGTGTTGAAAAACGTTTAACTAGGCTTGGTCTTCATAAATATGAAATGTACTTTTGATTCTTCTATGTTGTAAAATAAAAGAAAAAATTAATAGTTTTATTTTCGTAGCATGGGTTTCATGCTCAAAGTCTTTTATTTAGAGGTCAAGCACCCATTGAGTGCTTCTAGGGTTTCTCCTAGGGTCAGGAAGTCAAAACAGTCATTGTCATATGAAGATGACCCCATCAAGAACATTGTAACTTGTAAAAATATATATATATTTTTTTAAGTGTCAAAATACCCTCCAATACCAAGTCAAACTAGTAGCTAAGAAGTCATCCTCAATTAGGGCATTTCGTTCACCTTGGAAGCCTATATATAGGTGGGAAATCGACCTCCTATGGATATCATTCATTCTCTCATCATTCAGGCCAAGGAGAAGAAGAATAAGGCTAGCAAAGAAGGAATAAGGGTGAAGGACAAGTGTTTGGGTTATTTTCTCTCTCTCTTTTCACACGTGTGAAGGAAGGAGGTGAGGGTTTTGCTGCTACAAAATTGAACTTGGAGAAATTGCAGAAAGAAGGTCGAAATAAGGTCTATTAGGTCATCCTCAAGTCCTAGAAGAAAGAGAAACTCAAGCAAAGGTCAAGGGAAGCCTTGGAAGCCCTAGATTTTATCACATGTGTGGAAGCATCAGCTATTGCAGGGGCCAAAAATCTCAGACCTACAATAGAGGCCAAAATTCTATAGCTGGGGGTTGACATTGTGCAGCTAGAAGAGATTTGACTGGGTTTGACTTAGATAGAAGGAGCACATAATCAAGAAGGTATAACTTGGTCTTAGAATGGTATTGGTCTTGTTCTAGAAGGTCTTGGAATTTTTCATTTGAAGAATCTATAAGAAGAGAAGAGATTTGCAATTTTTTCTCTCAAGTGGATAGGTTTTGGCCCTAGCTTGCAACCTATATCTTGTGTTTTTGTGTTTTGTTGATCTTATTGTTTTGGTAGTTGTTTGATTATAATAAGAACATAATAATATGAGAAGAATTTAATAAGTAAGAAAAGTAAAAATACATCACAAGAAGTTATCAACTTTAAGATAAATCATCCTCACTATATCCCTATATATTTCTCAACACGATGCACCCATTCAATGCTCAAATGACTTCCCATTAGAACACAATGGCTCCCATTACATGTGGCCCTGAGATTATTCAACTCGGGCATTCCCAACAATACTTATTATGTTCCTTCTATGATTTAACCTGTGGGGTGACATAACCTCCCACATCACTTGTCAACTCATCCTTTTGATCAATAAATCCATGCCAACTTCCATCTTTAGAATGTCGTCACCCAAATATGGATAATTGAAATTTTGTCCTATATTTAATTTTGCACTTACCTTTGTTTAATTTTATTTATTGGTGTGTTATTGAATCTTTATGCTTGTGGTGAATGATTTAACTAATCATTTTATGTTTTTAGTCAAGGCCTTGGTATGTGACAATGTTGGTTGGTATGATGCAAAGAGATGGCTTACCAATCTGACTCTTCTTATGAGATCTCTTTAGTTTGAGAATGTCCATGTACCATTTATGAATACCTCCCTAGTTAAGAGGGAGCGTTGAAAAATGTGTAACTAGGTTCGGTCTTCATAAAGAAGAAATGTACTTTTTTATTCTTATATATTGTAAAATGAAAGAAAAAATTCCTATTATTATTTTTGTAGCATGGGTTTCATGCTCAAGGTCTTTTATTTAGAGGTCAAACACCCATTGAGCACTTCTAAGGTTTGTCCTAGGGTCAAGAATTTAAAAGAATAATTTTCGTACGAAGAAGACCCTATCGAAAAAAGTGTAACTTGTAAAAAGAATTATTTTTGTATTTAAAAGTGTTAAAATGCCCCCCAAGATCAAGCTTGGCTTGGTAGCTAAGAATTCAGCCTCATTAGAGCATTTTGTTCACCTTGGAAGCCTATATATAGGAGGGAACTCGACCTCCTATGGATATGATTCATTCTCTCATCATTCAAGTGAAGGAGAAGAAGAAGCAGATTATTGAAGAAGGAAGAGGGACAAAGGACAAGAGTTTGGTTTATTTTCTCTCTCTCTCTTTTCACATGTGCGAAGGAAGCAGGTAAGGGTTTTGTGCTGCAAAATCGAACTTGGAGAAGTTACAGAAAGAAATTTGAAGGAAGGAATATTAGGTCATCCTCATGTTCTATAAGAAATAGAATCTCAAGCGAATTTTAATGGAAGCCTTGGAAGCCGTAGATTTTCTAACACATGTGAAAGAAGTAGTTGTTGCAAGGGCCAAAAATTTCAGACCTGCCATAAAACATCATCAAGAAGGTTTTACTTGGTCTTGGAAGGGTACTGGTCTTGGTCTATAAGATCTTGGAATTCGTCATTTGAAGTATCTGTAAGAAGAGAAGAGATTTGCGGATTTTCCTCTAAGAGGTTTTTGCCCTGACTTGCAGCCTATATCCTATGTTCTTGTGTATTTTTGATCTTCTTGTTTTGGTAGTTGTTTGATAATAAGAAGAACATAATAATAAGAAAAGAATTTAATAAGTAAGAAAAGTAAAATTACATCACAAGCAGTTTTTGATCCGGATCTTCGGGGGAGGCCCCCAAGATCTGAAGAATTGCAATGATAGAAAGAAAATGACAGAACACGCAGTAAATAAAACCACAAAGAAACTTTTTATTAAAACCGATAATAAATATAAAGGATACACTATGACAGACCATCTGTCCTTTTACAAAATGCAACTTGTTACTTATAGTATTTCTCACTTACAGTACCACGGGTCAATTCCATGGGTGAATGAATACCATGGGTGGATAAATACCATGAGTGGATGCCACTTACAATACCATGGGTGGATAAATACCATGAGTGGATGCCACTTACAATACCATGGGTAAATTCCATGGGTGGATGAATACCATGGGTTTATGCCATTTTCCATTCGGATCAGTTTTCAAGTTTAAAAGAAATCATCCTTACTATAGCCGCATATATTTCTCAACACGATGCACCCATTCAATGCTCAAATTACTTCCCATTGGAATATGATGTCTCCTATTACATGTCGGCCCAGACCTTAGTCATCTCGGGCATTCCCAACAACACCTATTATGTTCCTTCTGAGGTTTAACCTGTGGGATGACATAACCTCCCATGTCATCTATCAAATCATCCTTTTGAGAAATAAATCCATGCCAATTGTTGTCCTTAAAACATCATCACCCTAATACAAATAATTGAAAGTTTCTCCTATATTTAATTTTTCACTTACCATTGTTTAATTCGATTTATTGCTGCATTATTGAATTTTTATTCTTGTGGCGAATGATTTAACTTATCATTTTATGCAGTTATTTGTCATTATTTAGCTGCATTTATATCGTAAAACCCTCTAATTCTCATTTTTTCCTATAACAATCGGTTACTGCAACAAACTCTATTCTAACTATAAGAATGGTGAAAGGGAATAAAAATACACCTCCATAACTAACCACCATGTTCCAGATAATTTTCTCTTCTCTGATACTGTATGTACAAGGGACTCTAATCATTCATCGTGGAATGCCATTTGTGAAATGTTTGAGGAACAATTTCTAGAGGAAGATGACTAGCGGCCAATGAAGCAGCTAGAGACTAGGGTGGCAACAAATCCTCTAAAGAAATGGTTAGGGATGCCTATAAATCTCGCCTTCACATAATTTTCACACATCCAAGGCTTCTCCTTATACAAATACGATCCACTGGGAAGTGGAGAACGTCAATATTAGTGAAAGGCAATTTTTCACCCCACAGGGAATAACTATTAGTTCCTGTAAGGCTAAACACATTCAGGGTATGTATCATTTGACCAAGCTACATATAGTGTACAACTCTCAATTTATGGATAATTTTACTAAAAATGAATGTGAGGGTAAATGAGAAGCACTTCCCAATTGATAAAGGAGTAGAAAAGTGACTTGAAAAAGTTTAAACAGAAATCCTCTAGCCTATATGCCATCCTCTCTTTACCCTCTCCTTATTCTTTCGTTGTTTCCATGCTTTGTCGATTGTTTGCCTTACAAAATGTCTCACAATTTCCTATAGACTGGGTCCCTCTCATTGAAAAAGCCCCTAATAATTATGTTCTTAATTGGGCCCAAATCTTGTTTGATAACTTGGCTAAGCATATTGTTAATTTTTCTCTAAACAAACGACCACTCACAACCCGCCATTCTTCAGGTCCACTTATGTGATGGACGCCATTTGTTTTTATTTGGACTTCCCATGCATGGGATAGAAATGGACACATTCCGACCCTCTTCCCATCTATGTTTATCATAGTATACTTTGGGAGGAAAACGATTTTGATCATTTCTACCGCATTTGTCACCTTGTGATAATTCCTTTATATCAAACCATTTTCAGTTCTAAGATTCCAAGGATGACTCCCGTTCTCATGTATTGTTTGACTAGAATTGGGAATTATTATGTTGAGGATATTTTTACTTACAATAGGGTTTTGGGAAGCAATGGTCACCCACATGTTTTACCCCTTTATGTACTAGACAAGCTATTATCCAGAGAAATTTCTTATCAAATTGTCGAGACCGGTGTAACCCTTGAGCTCACGAAAACTTCCAAGAAGATTTGGCCACCCTTCCCTTTACAAGTTGGTTTATTCACTCTCCATAATTATTAGCTTGTTGAGAAGGAAATTCAATCTCTACACAAAATGAAGCTTGCTACTATTCCTTGCAAACCTCATGACCCTTCTAAAGTAGTGGAAAATTTAGCTAAAGAGGCACATATTAAACATTATGTCCATGAAATAAACAACTATGACGATTTTTTTTGCATAGATTCTTCTTATATTTAAGTTTGCAATAAATCAGAGCAATTATCTCTAGATAACTACCAAAATTTCCTTGTATTTAGATATACCCAGAGGTCAACCCTACCACTCCATTTACTCAAATTATCTGTAGGTGATGGTATCATGGAAAATAATTCTAGTTCTTCCACACAAATCATATGCCAAAGAATGGAAAACATTTATTGGAGATTAATTCAACACTGGTACAGTGAGGGAAAGAAACAAAAACACCTAAATCAGATAGATATGATAACATAATGAAACAAACAATTACCATTTCTCCAGATACTTCAAAGTCTGCCCTTGTACGGTCTAGTGTTATTTCAAAAACGCCTATCAATACTCGACTCAATTTAGAAACAATTCTAGCACATCCAACCATGGAAATCCAATTGAATGTTTAGGAAATTCCACCTATTTAAGTATTCTATAGTCCTCAACATATATTTATTTTAAAGGAAAAAAGAAAAAAGAAAGTTCTTGATACATAGGTTTCTACAACAAGCACTCCATTGCAAGCTATTTCATTAGAAATGGTTTGGAAATATGCATCAACCACTCCTCATAAAAAATTTGAAGAATTAGCCCAATATGTAGAGGACTATGCTTCATCCAATATAGATAAAACATGTTGAATTAAATAATTTATAAAAGAAAAATAGGAGAGAATTCAACATTTAGAACAAGATGTTTCACAGTTTCAGTCACAATTAAAAGTATAGGTTGCCTTGGTCAAAACTTAGCATGACCTTTAATTAAGCAGAGGGATGATAAAATAAATGAATTGAAGCAGAAGGTAGAACAAGTTAACTCAAGTTCTTTTGACCTTGCTAAATTCAAACATGAATCCAGTGAGCTAAATCTTCAACTTCAACATTAACAACAACCTCTCTGCAGTAAGCTTGGTCTGATACAAGATCAAAACAAACTTGTTGATGCATTGGTCGATGAAATGGTTGATATTGAGAGTCAATATGATGATTCCAAATGTAATCTTAGTGAACTCTTAGAATGGCAGGAAGATTCTAAGATATTCTATCCCAACTTGTTGATGATCACTGAGATGCAAAAATCCATGGTTGTTCATGCATGGAAAGACAAAATACATATGGTCAAGATATTGGTTAATCATGCTTAAGATATTTCAAGTTTAATCATCTAATCTATCACCCAATCACTCATGGAAGAAAATTTGTTATCAAGAGATGAAGAGGATGTTTTTCAATGGGAATTTGTATTACGACAAAGGTGGTTGAGAAACAGTGAAGAATGCAGTAAAAGAATCGAGTAGTTGGTAAAAGTGGAATTTTAATTGAATTGGAAATTTTAGATTGAACCACATGGTTACTTGCAAGTAACCAAAACTATTATTTAACAAGCAACTCAGTTGTTTCCACCCTTGAAACTCATGATTTCTGCTGTCAAATTAACATCAAACCTCATTCTCCTCCCGAGTTAGCATCGATTCTAGAAGTTCATCGTCAATGGCAAGTGCCTACTTCCTCCTCCTCTACAACAGATCAATCGAATTGATCATTTTACTTTTAATTTGTAACTAATATATTTTTTATTCGAATTTGTTTCACTTTGGTTGAGAGAATAGCAGAGGCTTAATTATTATCTCTATTATTTTGAAAAACTATTTAAGAGCCTCCTGAGCTCAGGTTAAAGGGTTCTAAATTTTTGCAAGAAACACTCTATTACATTTTTTAACACAACTCTTTCTTTAATATAAGTTGAATCATCTTTTGATTCCAAAATTTATGAAGAGAGAAGAAGTAGTAATTTTATCATTTGTTTTCCTTTATTGTATATCTGGAAACTGATCTAATGTTTCATTAATTGTTCTCGTGATTATCAAATGAAATTTTATCACTTCTGGTGTATTTCTTTTGTTGATTATGAGTATAAGTTTTACGAAAATTGTATGTGAATGTGCTTATATTTAATTCAATTAACTATTTAAATGAATAAATTATATTTTAACTATTATAATCAACGATATAATTTGGAGATCTACATTTTCATGTTATTCATTATCATTTTATTCACTGAAATATATCGACACTTGGGTTATTAAGTAGGAATTATTTTATATCATATTTCAGTTTATGTTTCTATCTATTATTTTATTAGTCATTTCCAATCCCATCTGATTCTTTCTTTAAATCTTTTACCTCAATTATTAGGTCTAGCCCACTGCTAATTTGTCCTCTAGATGTGGAAGTTCCAGTTTTGATTGGTAGTAGTATGTTGAGGTTGTTTATGAGGAAATTTCCTTTGTTTAGCATTTCATTACTTCATTTATGTACCATTTTCTGCATATTAACCCATTCAGGATTAGGAGTATGGATTTGGGCCATATTTTGTTGTCCTTGAGGAGTACCCACAAAAATATTAGCATTAATAAATGGGGGCACCATTTTATGATTTCCTGTGGGAGTTGTGTGAGTGGTGCAACTAAAGACATTATGGGTTACTGCATGACCGGCTAAGTATGTAGGCACTGAAGCAGGAGTACGTAACACCTAAATTAGGGGTGTGGGAGTGTATGGTGGAGTGGGATAGGGATAAAAAGCAGTAGATTCTTGCCTTATCATGGGAGTGGATTGTGTCAAGGTCTGTTTTAACATGAGAATTTGATTATAGGCTCTTGGTGTTCCTAACATAGTTAATTGACTCGTACCATGAATTTATCAAATTTTTAACCAAGTGTTCTGGTTTCTCCTGGTATATATATATATACATATATGGTATTCTATACCCTCCTTCTATTTGGGATTAGTGAACTGGGGTTATTAAGCCTCATTTCCCTGGTGTATAGCCTAGCTCTACCTGTCTCTCTATCTATATGGACCAAAGTGATGATCTACCAACCTATCTATGTTCACCAAGATGAACCAACCTATGAATATGTGATAATTGTACTAGGATATAAATCTATGACTAGTCCATCGCATTGATCTGTAACTGAAGTTATGACAGGATCCAAGCTCGAATAGGGGGTCTACTGTTACTAGTAAATCATGGATGATAAACCCTACTATTGAGATATGAGCATAAGTTATTATTATTTGAAATATAAAGAATGATCTGAATCTATGACATTATAATTATAATTTAAAATCCTAGATTGCAAGGAGTTGATCTATGTCTCTTTGGAGAAGCTTGAAGAAATTACGGTTCGACACCATATTCGAAGGAAGAAAAGGAAGGAAAGCATGTTACATATTCCAATATTCTTTATTTCATTTCATAAATACTTTTCATAATCCAATCAAATATATAAAAGATATTCACCAAAATAAGTATTATTCCTAATTCAATCTAGAGTCCAAAACTCATTGACTAGGTTTCACTTCAATACACTCTTGTCATTTTCCTTCTTTGTAGGAAAAATATTAAATATTGATATGTCCACATCTCATTAAAATCATAAATAAAATAAAATCATGATCATTGAATCCACTAGGTTAATTCATATGTTATCTCAGCATCACATAATCTAATAATTAAACCACTAAATTATCATCAAATACTCATCATAAAATAAAATATTTGGTTTTATCATCATAATAACAAACACAAAACTAGGTCATTTATAAACCGGCACCCTCAAATAATAAGTTTTTCTTTCATAGAAGTTAAATAAAATGGGTCACTATAGTAGTACTCTTCTACTACCAGGTTAACAACTCACATATGTTGATCAAGTAGAAGACAAGCTCTTGGTATTGCACTTGTAGATTCTTTAGTCTAGATTTCGATTGAGTTGACTACCCAATTTCATATTTCATCACACACTTTGGCTTGTATAATAGAAATCCAACATAGATTTCCTCATTCTTAAATACCAAGAGCTCATGGCTCTAAATTGTGGATTAAAGTGTGAAAATTCTTGAATCTAAAATATCAAAAACCCCTACTGCAATTTCTGGTTTGCTATCTCCTACTTATTCTTTACATTAACAAGTTATTTCATTGCATAAACATCAAAGTAAACCCAAATGTAGCCTTCACAAATATACACATCATGCAATGAAATAAACTAAGGCAATCACACAAGCGACACCGTTATTTTTAGACAATCGTCCCCAAAAAAACCCAATGTAGGAAAATCGGTGCAGTATATAGAGGGTTTTATTATTAAGCAAAATTCTGAATACAACTAGGGTGCCAAAATGGCTCACACTTTAGAGAATATCCTTGGCATTAGTGCCTCTCTCTAGAGACAAATATTCCATGAAATCGGCAACCGGATGATGAACCCCACAGTGACTTTGACTGTTCCTTGTGCTGGACAGCAAAATATTCTCCAAGCACTGCTCTGGAACTGTGTCATCCTCTTTGGAACTGTGTCACCCTCTCCCGGCTTAGGATCTATTGATCAGCTCCTTGTATGCCCCACAGAATCTCCCAACACTGCCTCTGAACCCCTATGCGTCCTCTGCATCATCCTCTACAGATTTTGCATCAACCCCTATGGTCCCTCTGTGTCCTCTGTGCTAGCTCCTCAAGCCTCTGTGTCATCCCTTCTTGGGCCCACGTTGCCTCTTCCAGAACTTCACTTCCTCTCTGTTATGTATTTTTCAGCCTTGGATCGAAATCCCTTGTTGAACTACCCCTCACTACAATTGATCTCTGACTCGATTTCCTCAACAAACCCAACGACAGAAAATTGAATTATTGATCTCTCTTGGTGTGTCTCCAATTGACCCTCAAGCCTCCTCTTTTACTTTTCTTGTTGATGATTAACAACCAATATTGACTCCCTAATCAACAGCTAAGATTATATCTGGATTGATCCTCATTACTTAGAACTTTCTCACCCATTTTATATTAATACACATTAATATTTTTATTTTCCTAAGTTTAGAATTAGGGACCCATTAAAAATATTAATTATTTTAATATCTCTTCATCTGGGTGGAATTTCTCAAAACGATTTCTGGGTCCTGGAAATCTCATGTTCCTTAGCCTCTCCACCAAATTTCATGGCTAGAGAACATCCGATGCTACCCAAAATCAACACCTACTCTTAGTGAGGAATGTGCTCTAGTAATGCCTCACCATAGAATCATCACACTGATCCTCCACAACGGTCCTTTGTGTTGATGCTTGGCCAACTACCCCACATCCACTACACTATTACTTCTTGTATTGTTTCCCATGACATAGCCACTGCCACTACTACATATGTACTGCAACTCCCTCTCAAAATGATGCCTCATGCTACCCATAGCATTGCCACTGCTATTTGTTGCACTGCAACTCAGTTACCAAGAAGTAAGTAATTGACTTCACCCAATCACTGAAATCCTAGTTAGTTTAGAAGCCTCGTGATGTTGAAGCTACCTCTGCTACTATCCTATGCTCCCTCTACTACCACTACGTTGCTGCAAAAATCTCCATGCCTCTCACACTATTGCAACTTCCACTGCGCTACTACAAATTTCTGCACTCTAGCACTCCCTTGCTGCTCCATCACACCTTGCTCCACCTGATACCTGTCATCATGCTACTATCGTTAAAGGCTCCCATATTCGGATGTGATCCATGATTTTTGGCACCTCAAGTATCCTTCCTATGCATGTAGTCCTCTTGACTACAACTCTATGTCTCCCCACCTCTTCTCTAGATGTGCATGAGCACTCCTGACACAATCATCATTAGTCTCAACATCCTTCTCTACCTTTGTTGGAGAAACCTTTGAGTCAGAAGTTTCTCCCTTGCCTTTCTTCCTGGGGCACTGAGATGCACAATGTCCCAACTCCCCATAATTGAAGCACTTGACCTTGGAGATTTCTTTCTTCTTCCTCTTCTAAACCCCTTGTTGTCCTACAGATGCTAGAGCTGCATTCTCTTCCTCCTCCTTCTTGATTTGAACTCCCTTACCGCTACTCCCCGCCTTGGTAATTCTCATGATCTCTTCCTATCAAAGAGCTTCCCACATCTCCTCCCAACTTGGGAGAGTCACTCTACCCAAAATGCTTTGGACAAATGTCTCCCACTCCTCGGAGACAACATTCAGGGTAGTCCTAACCATGAACTTGAGATCCAGTGTAGACCCCACGGGAGAAAGCTGGTCACGAATCCCTTGCAACCTGAGAAGGAAGGGATCTATCTCCTCTCCTTTTTTCATATGATATGACCTCATATGATTTTCCAAAAACATTTTATGTTGCTCAGAAGAGCCTTGGTATAAGGTGGTCAGGGCCTTGCACATCTCCCTTGCTATGTTCTTCTTAGCAATATGTGGTATTACATGATCCTTAAACCCATCTAGGATCATGAATTTCACCTGTTCCTGGGCCTCCTCATACTTCTCATTTGCATCAAGGTCAATTGGGACAACTATTGTTCTCAAGGGATAGTCCTTAATGTGATGACAAAATTGGAAGCCCCGTCCAATCTATCCCGATCCCTCAATCCATTCACTACCATCTCTACTCCTCTTCTCTAGACTCCCTTTGAGTCCTAATTTCCCTCTCGGAAATCCCCCAGCCAACTTTCAAATCACTCCTCTCCAATCCTCCTTTGCTGCTGCAACCCAGATCTAGATATCTTGGCTAGAAATCTGTCGAGGTAGTGCTTTCATCTACCTTGGTCCAGTCTCCTTAGATGTTTTTCTGTACTGATAGAAATAATTTCCTACCATATCCTCAAATCACAATATGCATAGCTCCCTTAGCCCTGAAAACTCGAAGAATTTGGGCCCTTCTAGCTCTGCACAATCACAGTGAGAGCTGGATTAGTTCCTCCTAGCCACAACATTAATCTTTCCTGGCTGAGAAAGATGACTTGGCACTGTGTAGGCTTGATCTTCCCTCCCTCTACCTCTGCATTGGCATGGACAGCTGACGAAGCTACTACGTGGGCTTCTCCCATCTACGTGTCTTCCTCTCCTAGCTCAGAATGTTGGTGCAGGCACTACGTGAGCCTCTGCATCACCTTCTCTACATTACGTCTCTCCTCCTTTTACGTCTCTCTCTCTGGAAAAACACTATATCTCGAGACAACTTCTTCTCTGCTTCAAACTCTTAGATTTCTCGGTTGGTTTCTTCAATCACCTTTGATTTGCATTTGCTCTGATACCATGTGAAAATTCCTGAATCTAACAAATCAGAAACCCCTACTGCAATTTTTGGTTTACTATCTCCTACTTGTTCTTTACATTAACAAGTTATTTAATTGCATAAACATTGAATTAAACACAAATGAAGCCTTCACAAATATATATATCATGCACTGAAATAAAATGAGATAATCACACAAGGGACACCATTATTTTTGGACAATCATTCCTGAAAAAACCCAATGTGGGAAAATCAGTGCAACATATAGAGGGTATTATTATTAAGTAGATTTATGAATACAACTAGGGTGCCAGAAATGGATCACCCTTCAGAGAATATTCGTGGCAGTATTACATCTCTCTGGAGATAGATATTATGGAAAATCAACAACCAGATGATCAACCCCATAGTGACTCTGATTGTTCCTTGTGTTGGATAATAAAATATACTCCAAGCACTGCTCTGGAACTGTGTCACCCTCTCTTGAACTACACCACCCTCTCCCGGCTCAGGAGCTGTTGATCATCTCCTAGTTTTCCCCAAAGAATCTCCCAATGCTACCTCTGAAGCCCTCTACGCCCTCTGCATCAGCCTCTCTGGCTTCTACGTCATCCCCTACAGCCCTTATGTGTCCTTTGCATTGGCTCCTTAGGCCTCTGCATCAGCCCCTCTTGGGCATGCGCTACCTCTTTTGGCACTTCACTGCCTCTCTACTATGTATTCTTCAGCCTTGGATCGAAATCCCTTGTTGAACTGTGCCTCACTGCAGTTGATCTCTATCTCAATTTCCTCAGCAAACACAGCCCCAGAAAATCGAATTCTTGATCTCTCTTGGTATGTCTCCAACTGACCCTTAAGCCTCCTCTTATACTTTTATTGTTGAAGATTCAACGGCCAAGATTAAGTCTCTAATCAATGGCTAATATTAGATCTAGCTTGATCATCATTACTTAGAACTTTCTCACCCATTTTATATTAATACACATCCGAGTGGAATTTCTCCAAATGATTTCTGGGTCTTGGAGATCTCATGTGCCTTAGCTTCTCCAACAAATTTCATGGCTAGATCACATCCGATGCTACCCAAAATCAACATAAATAACACATGGATCTCAAAATGAGGATTATAAGGCCCAATTAACTCACTAGAAATCTGTGGGAAACCATAATTTTTTCAAGTAAGAAGATTTCCTTTTCAATTTAGGCATTCTTAGAGAATATTCTATTTGAGTAAATGAATACAAAAATCTAAGTGAATGTTTGTGGATTGTGATGAGAGGATGGTGTTTCCATAGCATTTTTCTATAGGAGTAGCCAAGGTGGATGTAGGGTGAAATTGTCACCATTTATGCTAGACTTAGAACACATGGAATACATCATGGGGAATTAGGAGGAAGTTCTCAACATTACTAAGAATACTTTGAAGGATCAAGTGATTTGGTCTAGCATTAGTGTAGTTCATGTGGATGCATTATGACATTCCAACAAGCTACACCACTTGGGATCCAAGATCCTTGAGGGTACCACAATGGAAATTTTAGGAGAGTTGGCATGAGAGATAAGTGTATAAGGTGCTAGAACCTTGGGATACATGGAGAATAAGGTGACAATACTTATTGATGATCAAACTAAGCATCATAACTACTTAAGTGCATAGCATATGATTCTGATTCTTATCCTGAGAGTGTTGCACCAGGTTTGACAAGTAGCACATCAAACTTGTGGGAAGCTACAAGGACAGATTTACCACCAACCTGGGGGACTGAAATTCTAGATGATGTCCTCCATTGCATGTGGGATATATTATTGGAACAATGCACAAGTTAACGATGTTGTAAAATGAAAACCACAGTGATGAGAGAATCTGAGTGTGTGACAGAAAAATAAGTTATCAAATCTAGTTTATTTTTGTTGATTTTTGTTAGACATGTATTGGGTTGGCATCCCTAAAGGAAGGCATGTAGATTTATTCCTTTACAAGCAATACTAGAATTAGGTCACAAGTTCAAGTAGTGACTAGAAACTTTGGAGAATAAAAGTTGACTTCTACTGGTTAGTTTGTATATGGCTTGGATTTCTCTCATTGACGAAAAATTCTATAAGGAAAGGGTTTCTAGGTTTTCCCCTTTTGGGTTTTGCCTTAGCTTCTAGCCTTATTTTTGGTGTCTCTTGTCTTTGATTTCTTATGCATTGTGATTTCTATCTGAATGACTAATTTATTAATGTATAATTGTTTGATGACTTAACTAAATGAAATGAATACTAGAAAATATACACATATATGTCAGAAGTAATTATCATGATAATTAATTCTATCTTGCACTAGAATTTCAACAACAAGATCCAGTTCTCGAAGATTTCAAGATTTTTATAAACTTGTGCAAGAAAAACAATATTAACAAAATCTTAAACATAAAAATAACAATAAGACAATCACACGTTATAAACAATATTTGGATATGTTTTATGAAATACAAAAGGTAGGGTCACACCTGATAGGGAATGGATGCTCAAGAGGAGCAATTCATCCACTTGCTTTTCAACCATGTTACATTTGTGGATGCCAACTTTCTGGAATAAGAATACCTATAATGAACATAAAATGTGTTAAAGGTAGATAAAGAATAAGCAAAATAATAAAATAAATTAAGGGACATTTTTATGACTAAATAAAAATTAGACATGATTGAGGCTCATGAATACCTGAATGAGCTTCTCTTGGTTTCAAGGATAATTTATTGGAGTATTCTAATCTTCGAGAAAACATTCCTCAATTCAACAGAGAAATAGTGAAGTCAACATTGACTTAGCTGTTCATTTGTTGGAACGAGGGAGGTTTTCTCCAAGACTATCCAAATCCTAAATTATTCTCTACTGAACATGGCTAACTAGGTTAAGGTGGAAGCACTTATGGCCAGTCCTCCACCCCCCCCCCCCTAACATCACGCTCCATTCCCCAATACCCAATCTATCTACTATAAAAATGTTGATAGCAACACATTAAGCTTCATGCATACATGCTAGCAAGACATATGTGGTTTTGTACATTAAGAAACATATAGAAATCAGTCAATAACATATAACATTCATTCATTAATCATAGAAACAAAATACTTCATATCAATAAATTTTATCATAAAAAATATGTTTTCATAATATGGTATGCAATGTTTTTAATGATATAACTACTACAATCATTTCTTTTTCTTTTCTTTATTTTTGAATAGAATCTAGAAATGACTTCATCAATTCCTTCTTCCACTTCAGTTGGGCCTCTGTAGCTCCCATTGATGACCTTCTCATGTACTTATGACGTTATCGAGGTTGCCATTATTCTCTTTCTACATGAAGAAAAGGTGAGGCTACCCAGCAATTCAAAGAACTCATTCAAAGGCAATATCATTGAAGTAGTTCATTAATACTAAAAAAAAACCTTAGAAATATAATTATTTACCTCGTGCACTAGTTGACATCGTTGGAATGGTTGCCCTGTGCTCCTCTTCTACTTGAGGATTCTCATGTATAACATGTTCTGCCATTGAAAGTTGGCTCATGGTGGCCAAATGATGTGGTGTCTCTGCCAAAAAATCCTATATAAGAAAAAAAAAAACAATTAGGTAATGTAAAAGTTAAAAAAACAAACTTTCAAATTCAACTTATGACATAAAAAAATCACTGTGAAATATGGTTATTACTTGATATCTCTAAAGATCTTAGTTCAATATGTTGATCCTATCTTTAATCTAAATATTTTTATTTCTAATGTGAATCAAACGAACAAGTTCTTTGTTCATTCTAACCACAAGCTCATTTATTGTTATGATTGGGTTGGTAGAAATGAATAACTCATTGTCATCAAACCAATCAAGATCATCACAGTCATATCCCCCATACTATATATTTCAACAAAATAAAATATATTTCAATTATTTAAATAAATAATCAATTTCAAATTAATTTATTTCAATTATTTAAACAAATAATCCCTACCTTCTTTTCAACCCTTTCCAATATTTCTGAAATATATCATCAATGAAATAAAACATTTTCTTTTCCTGTCATAAACATTCCTCAAAATAGTGAAATTAAAGAAAATAAATCGATTAAAAATGATTGAATAATCAATCCAAAGTAATTTTTGTCTCAAATTATGTAAGTGATGAGTTCCCTTCAATCCTTCAGTCAATAGGAAATTCACATTCTAGCTAAAACATCTTAATTCAACTTGTTTGATTTGTTGTGTTAACAATCTTTCCAACCATTTAATATTTAGAGTAGCTAAGTAGATGATTATCATATTTTGATGTGTTTCTTGTGTCATTCAGTGTTCCACTAATTTTGTACAGGAAAGAATGATAATTTCCTAAAAGTAAGCAAGAGGTACATTAGCCCCAAATTTAGCCTTCCCTAGCCAATAATTTCCCTTGAAAAGGGTTGATATTTATTGGTTGGTTTGAGAGAATTGGATATCCCTAGTTATGAAACCCCAGATTCATCCCTAGGTCTCTTAGCATATCTCGTTTCTTTTAGGGTTTGAAAAGAGTGATTTGAGTATGGTTTCTAGACTCAAATACTTGAGACTTTAGAGAAGCAAAGTTGACTTTTAGTTACTCTTTGCTAATGAATGAAGGAAACATGACATAGTACTCAATTTGGAAGTGAAAGGATGATCACAAAGATGATCCTATATTGATATATTCTAGTTGGGATGCAAAATAGAATCATGCTTTCCCCTAACTCCAAGTTCTTTGTTATGGGTTTCATCTATGTCTATGGAATATGAGCCTATTATGGTAATGTATTTATGTACAATCTGAGCTCATTGTGGCTATCAAAGCTACACACACCAATAGCCTTATTTTATGTGACCAAGAATTTCAAATGTTATGCAAGGAGAGGTTTTGCACCTTGCACCACTAGATGGTAAAAAATTTTAAGTTTTGATCAAGAAAGTATTCATCCAATGTGAGAAATATTACATATCAAAAGGATTTCTTTAGACATGGTCAGCTACCACCTTCTTGACCTTATTGGTACCCCCTTAAAATTGATATTAATGAAAGTGTATAGGAAATTAAGGTCAAATTATATGATGCAATAGAAGCATTTTCTACTCCACAATTGGTGTATCCACCTATAGAAAGGCTTCCAACTGACATAAACAATTGATATGGAAAATAGTAATCAATGGCCCATTTATTAGAATTTGTAACTAGGTTTGGTCTTCATAATCTATATTGATTTTATTATGCTAAATTATATTCGTCATGTTAGAAGAATTCATTTTTGAATCAAAAGAAAATTATTTTTATCATGTCCCATTTGGACATTGAAAAGAAAAGGAAAATCAAACTTTTATATTATATTTGTATCTCCACGTTGGCCAAGTCAACCCTCCTAAAGACAAGTCGGCTCCATTTATGACTATATAAAGAATACATTCATTCCTCCTCAAGGGAATTCACACACGTAACATAAAATTCACTCATATATGTAATATACAAAGTATATAAGGAAAGAATAAGACAAAATTACAAAAGAACAAGGAGAGATATGTATGACCTAGCTGAAGCTAGAAGAGAAGGCCAAGATATTGTGTTGTCTATCTATAGAATCTAAGCTTACTGTGGTAACATATTTTTGTGGAATCTGAGCTCATTGTGGCTATCATAGCTACACACACTAGCATATGTATTTTATGTGACCAATAATTTCAAATTTTATGCAAGGAGAGGTTGTGCACTTTGCACCACTAGATGGTAACAAATTTTAAGTTTTAACCATGGAATTATTCATCTAATGTGAGAAATATTACATATCAAAAGGATTTGTTTAGAGATGGTCAACTACCACTTGCTTGACGTTATTGATCCCCACTTAAAAGTGATATTAATGAAAGTGCATAGGAAATTATGGTCAAATTATATGATGCAATAGAAGTAGTTTCTCCTCTACAATTGATGTATCCACCTACATATATTGTATATTTTTTCGATGTAAAATAGTTATAACAAAGCCTTACAACTAGTGGAAGATGTTGGAAAATGGAAAGTGGAAATTATTAATCTAATTTTCCTTAGATTTAATATTTGCTTGTGAACTTATTATATTTCTTATATTATTTTAGTTAGATCTTTCATCAAACAAATATTAAGAACATAAACTGCAACAATAGAGGATGCAGATATTAGGCTCTCAACCAAGGAAAAACCCCTCCAAGGGGAAAACCCGAAAACTCTTCTCTTCTTAGAATATTCTTCAAATGAGATACAAAGACCCAAACCCTAAAACAAGACCTTCTCCTAGTACCAAGTCATCCCTTCCTCACATCCTTCCTTGATTCTACACCAACCAACTTTAATCATGCAACTTTGACCTGCCAACTTCAATACTTCAACTTGACCTGCAACTTTGACCCTACAATTTTGACCTTGTAGCTTCTTATGGAAACCCTAATCCATCCTCCTATTGAGTCCTTCTGAGAGAAAGACAACTCTCCCAAGGTCAATGAGGTCAATATAGGGTTTTCTCCCTTCCAGCTACAAGATTCTGCACTTTGACCTACAATTTTGGCCTCCTTATGTAACACCATAAACCCTAGATCTTCGCACGTGTGAAAGAAATGGATCCAAAACTAATAAATAATGACCTTCTTTCTTCTCTTAAACCTTTTCTCTTCTTCTACTAGCTTCCCAACTATAGATCAAACTCTTTCTTGATAGATCGAACTTGTGAAGTGAGTGTGTCCCAAATGAAGTCGAATTGCTCCCTTAAATAACCTTCTCAAGAGGTCAAATTCCCTCCTTTAGGTGGACTTGATGTTCCTAGGGTTTTCATGTGCTTCTGGAGCTTCCAAGACTTTCTAGACTCAAAAATAAAAATAAAAATTGACAACTAAAATTTTCCCAGAAGGGTCTTATAAACATGTTGTTGATCCTTTGACTCATGACAATAAATCCTAAGACCTAACAAAACCTATAAGCATGAAGAACATGATTTTACCTAGAAGACTATTAATAATGAGCATGAATCCCATGCTTTAATAATAATAACCTTTTATTTTTTTTGTTTTTTGTTACATAGGATACAAATTGAAATTAGTACAACAATTATGAAGATCGAAATTAGTTACATTTCTTAACACTCCTTCTTAACTAGGGAGGTATTCATAATTTTACAACTAGTACAACATCAAATCTCAAACTAAATATTTCTCACAAGAATGGTTAGATTAATAATCCATATTATAAGTATCATCATCATGACTAACACTATCCCTGAGGCCTAACTAGACAAGCTCTTCTTTAATCAAGACCATTTGGAGGCTTTACGTGTGATACCGCACTACCTCCAAAATGTACATACCCCATCCAGATGTCTACAAGGTATGTCCCTTTAGGACTATTCTTATCTTGGATCTCCAATCCTGAGTCCTCAAAGAATATCAGTCCACTTTGATCACTCTTCTCTTGGATACCTATCACATCCTCATAGAGTGTCAGTCCCTTTCCTTTCTTGCATGTTATATCCTCAAGGAAACCACAAATGCTTAGCCAATCCTCTTCCATTCTCTCTTCATTACCAAAAGAGGGGAATTCATATGTGATGTCCAACACCGCTCCCTCTCAACCAAAGAGGACATCCCTATTATCCTTTAATATTGAGAATAGAACCTTCCTCCTATACAATGAGACTCCTTTACTCCCTCTCAAAATTAGACGGGAGATATAGACTTCCTTTATGTTTGGGAAGTCACCATCATAAGCCTTATAACTTTCCTTCATAAGATTATCGACTATTGGTTCTCCATATCTTCTTGACTCCCTATTTCCTTTGTATCATCAAGATTTATTGCTTTTAGGGTATCATGGAGCCACCTTCTCTCTTCAAACTTGT
Organism: Pinus taeda; assembly: GCA_000404065.3. Lineage (NCBI taxonomy): Eukaryota > Viridiplantae > Streptophyta > Pinopsida > Pinales > Pinaceae > Pinus > Pinus taeda. Next base: position 85,784 of record APFE031157176.1, on the reverse strand, counting down.
GACAGGTTCCAAGCAAATCTTCTTGCTCGTCACTTTTCTTCTTCGATATGAAGGCATTTCATTGAGTATTTCCAAACTTCTTATTGAAATTGATATTCCTTTGACCTTCAATTTATCTTCTCATACTGCTACCTTTTAATTCCAAAATGTCGACATCTTGAATTCACAGATTCTAGGTACCAGATATTGATCTTCCCTCAATATCCTTCATCTATACAGTTGAACTTGCCTCAACTACCATCATATATTCCTGCAACATCCTCCCAATTAGAAAAATAACATGTTAACCAGATAACCAAAAATAGCGAATATCATACTTACCTTATCATGATGAACTTCTCAATCCATCAACATCCTCATGTTCTGTCTCCAAATGACTTTTTCGTTCATGCATCAGAGTGCCCAAGGATCAAACTTGATTACCAAGTTTACAAATTTTATTTCAGAGACTATATTATATGTTAATAATTATTATATATATGCTATAGAAATTATTCATATTTTATATATCCTTAAGTAACTCAAATTATATTTTTTCTACAACATCATATATACTCAAAGCATAATTATATAACCAGCTTTCTTCCATATAATTCTTGTACATATGAATTTTATCCAAAGTTTTATATCTAGCATGCGAACATGCTTTCATCTAATCATATAGCTACTCATATATCTGACAATGAGCCAAACCCAGTGCATTCCTTCATCCCTTTACCAGTATTGACTCCACATTACATGGAATGAATACTAACCTTGCTATAGTGCTTTTCCCAAGAAGCTTCCATAATTATGGTTCTTCCAGGATCATGATGATCTACTTAATCAATATGAATACCTATAACACAATGTTAGATAATGATTGGATGATCAATATGCAAAATGGTCTATCTATCTAGATGATCTCTACATAACAACTTAATCATGTAAATTCTAGACATGCTACATATCACATGCTTCTTTCTATGATGCTATTCAAAACATACTATCTTAAAAGAAAGATTACTTTTTACAAGGAACTTGACAATTAGTGAACCTTCTTTAGCAGTAAATATCCTTCGCTTCTTCCTTCTTTTCCTTCTTCTCAAGTTCTCCCACTGCCTCAGCTACATGAGATTTAATCCTTTTCTTTCTCTTGTTGTTTTGTAGGCTTGGACAATCCCTCTCAAAGTGTCCAAATTCATCGCACTTAAAGCACTAAACCTTGGACATGTCTTTATTCTTGGGCTTGCCAAACTTTCCCTTCTTCATCTTCTTCACTCGGGCTAGAAAGGATTGATATTGCTCATCTGTTCCAATATCATCCTTGACCTTGATCCTTGATTCTTCCAATATGCATTGCACACAGAACTCATCAAAGGGATTTGAATCCTTCTTGGAGTAGATGCTTGTTGCAAAGTTGCTCCATTATGGTGGCAACACATTTAGTACACATATGGTTACTTCATAATTAGTAATTAGTTCCCCATGCCCTATAGGTGGTCTCTTAGTAGATAGACTCTCATGAGAAAGGATGCCTCATCCTCATCCTTTGATTTATTCATTCTACACAACTTGTTACTTAATGACATCATTTGTTATGTTGTACTTACCGAGAACATGTTCATTAACTTGTCTTACATGGCCTTGGAAGTCTTGAAATTTGCAACGAATGGAACAAGAGAATATTTAATGGATTCCACTATGATACTTTGTGCCCTTACTACCCCTTTCTTGTATCTTTCTAGTTCTTGTGTCTTATATTTCTATGGTTCATCAATTTCCCTGGTAAAATATTCCATTACTTCTTGTTCCGTGAGTATCAAGTCAATTATTTTCTTCTATGCTAGATAGTTTGATTCCCCAATGAGATTATTACGCTCCTTGTAGAAATAACCCATATGACTTGAAGGTTTAGACATCATGTAATAATATGATACTTACTTGAGATTAAGATTTTCCTTGATGATGTCTTCGACCTCCCTTCAATATTCTTGAAGAGTCTCCAGTAATGTCTTTGAAATATGTATCTTGGGATTCTACCAACAAAAAATTCCAATATCCTTGATGCCTTATTCAAACATTCCTTCCAAGTAGATCTTCCTTCAGAGAGATCTACAATCTTCTTGAAGTCTTCCTTCAAGATTTTTCTTTAAACGTACACTTGATCTCCTTCAATGTAGAATCCCTACTTCCTTGAGTCTTTTCTCAAATGATTCTTCTTGAAGAGTTTCCTTTTTCCTTCCCCTTGACTAGTAACTCCTTCTAGTTTCCTTTCAACTACCTTCCTTGTTCAAGGTAGCTCTGATACCATGTTGTAAAATGGAAAGTGGTAGTTATTAATTTGATTTTCCTTAGCTTTAATATTTTCTTGTGAAATTATTAGCTTTCTTGTGTTCTTTTAGTTAGATATTTCATAAAAAAAATATTAAGAACATAAACTACGACAATAGAGGACACATATATTAGGCTCTTGGCCAGGGCAAAACCCCTCCAAGGGGAAAACCTAAAAACTCTTCTCTTCTTAGAATCTGCTTCAGATGAGATACGAAGACCCAAACCCTAGACCAAGTCCTTCTCCTAGTACCAAGTTATCCCTTTGTCAAGTCGTTCCCTGATTCTACACCAAATAGCTTCAATACTACAACTTTGACCTGCTAGCTTCAATACAATAACTCGCCCTACAATTTTGGCCTTGTATCCTCTTTTGGAAACATGAATCCAACCTCCTCTTGAGACCTTCCTAGAGCAACACAACTCTCCAAAGGTCAATGAGTTAAATATAGGGCTTTATCCCTCCCAGCTACAATATTTTGCACTTCGATCTACTACAACTTAGACCTGTGATTTCGACCTCCCTCTGCAACACCAAAAACCTAGAACTTCACATGTGTGAGAGAGATAGAGCTCAAAACCAAGAAATTTTGTCCTTATTTATTCTCCTATACCTTCACTCTTCTTCTTCTAGCTCCTCCACTACATATCAAACTCTTTCTTGATAGATCGAACTTGTGAAGTTAGTGTGTCCCAAATGAAGTCGAATTGCTCCTTTATATAGCTTTCTCAAGGGGTCGAATTCTCTCCTTTAGGCCAACTTGATGTTCCTAGGTCTGACTTATACTTTTGTATCTTTCAAGACTTTCTAGACTAAAATATAACTATTTTTTACAATTACAAATTTCCCATAAGGGTCTTATAAACATAATGTTGACTCCTTTGACTCATGACAATAAATCCTAATACCTAATAAACCCTACAAGCATGAAGAACATGATTTTACCTAGAAGACCATTAATAATAAGTATGGAACCCATGATTTAATAATAATAATTTCTTTTCTTTTCTTTTTTTGTTTATTACATAGGATACATATTGAAATGAGTACAACAATTATGTAGACTGAAACTAGTTACATTTCTCAATAGAAGAGCCAAAGAATGAATGCATATTCTAACACTAAATTAAGTATAAAGTTTGTTAAATCTTATGAAAATTATTTCTTTCAATGCATGCACACTACACCTTATTTTAGGAAATTATTTTGTTTATAAAATATCTTTGGGATTGATGGGTGAGGGTATTAAGGAAGTGTGTCTTTTGAATCAAAATTCAAGAAGAGAATTTGTGCTAAATAATTTAGCCTCAAATGTTGTTATTTCCATACAAGGGGAAATAAATAAGAGAGTTATACTTACAATGATGATGGAAACATTTAATGTTTATCAAAATGCATGGTATAAGTAGGCCTCTGGCGCAGATCCGTGTTCTCATAAAACCACTATAGTTGAGCTATGGTTAAACTCAACGAAAAAGGGTCAATGTGACTTATACAACTCATGTTTTGGGTGGAACTACCTTGGCCTCAACTAGGCATAACTATGTGTGTGTGCAAGAAAGTCCCTTACCTGTTCACAACCTAAACTTATCTTGTTTCAGCTGGAGAGAAAGCATGAGATCATACCATGTAAGGAGTCTTATCGTTAACTAAGATCCTTCCTTTTTGCCCTCATGACTAGATGTGTGATCAAGAGCGAGCGCCGTCATGATGAGTGGCTAGTATCAAGCACGAAAGAGAGTTATCAATGACCGTTAGGAATCCTCATATGACGTAAGCTTGAAGGTTACACCTCAATAGTTCAAGAAGGCTGTGCATAAGGAACAGTCGAGCTCACAAGGAACAAGCTAACATGGTAGCTTCGGTAACATGGAATAGGCTAACATGATTTGGAAGTTGTGCATGGGCCGACGAGGAAACCAATATTTCATGCGAAGAGGGCTTATGGAAATGTTGAGAAGTGGTAAGTGGGACTCGCTTGATGGTAAATGTTATGATAGTTTACGGGCACATACATGCCCTGAAGTCTTGCTCCCATAGATAATAAGGCATAGTATCCATGGGAGAGCTAGGATGACTCAACATCAAGTTGCCATGGTAGAAGCAAGGTCGTCGAAATTATTAAGTGGGAGCGAAATTCTATGGACCAACAAGAAACACTGATAGTGTGATGGGTGGACCCACTAAGATACGTAAGCCCAAAGGCTATTCCCTGAGAGTACAAGGATGGACACACCTTGAAGATAATTTGGATGACATAAGCCCAGGATGTGGTGGCATACACATGAGCCCTGCAATTTAGCCTTTGGAAAAAAAAAGGTGGACCCACCTTCTTGGTCAGCCCAAAAGGTTGAGCCCTGAGCATATTGTGAAGGTTGAAGGCGAGCAAGGCTAGGTAATAGAAACCAAGAAACGAGAATATAAACATCAAAAAATGTTGGGTCCCTATAATACTAGTGATTACCCCATTACTATTGTAGTTATACCCTTTATTTATATTGTTGTGCCCCTATTACCCCCATATTGTTATTTCTGTGCCCCATAGAATCCCTCTATTGTTATTTTTGTGGCTTTATATTATTATTGTTAGGTCGACTGGATTATATTGTGACTCCTTAGACTCCTATATATAGAAAAGAGGTTTTGTCATTTTTATCATCCAAGAATTGTTCATTTATGTAATGTAAAGGAGGTTTCCCCCTCGAAGAGGCTGAATTCTAAGGCGTTGATCTATCTTTTCTATCTTTTCTTG
>APFE031157176.1:0-77644 GCA_000404065.3 Pinus taeda | reverse complement strand
AAATTGGAGCTTCCTGCAGCTTCTCGATTGCACCCAGTTTTCCATGTTTCATGTTTAAAGAAGGTTATAGGCGACAAGCTCCCAGTGCAAATGATATTGCCAGAACTTGAGGAGGAAGGAAAAATTATATTGGAACCGGAAGCAGTCACAGAAACAAGAACTCGACGGCTACGAAATCGTTCAATTTCAGAGTATCTTATCAAGTGGAAGAACTTATCCACTGAAGATTCCACATGGGAGGATGAGAATTTTATGCAGAAGTATCCATAACTACTCAAGCGTTGAGGACAACACTTTTTTGAAGGAGAGGGGCATGTTGGGTCCCTATAATACCAGTTATTACCCCATTACTATTGTAGTTATACCCTTATTTATATTGTTGTGCCCCTATTACCCCCACATTGTTATTTTTGTGCCCCATAGAATCCCTCTATTGTTATTTTTGTGGCTTTATATTATTATTGTTAGGTCGACTGGATTATATTGTGACTCCTTAGACTCCTATATATAGAAAGGAGGTTTTTTCATTTGTAACATCCAAGAATTGTTCATTTATGTAATGTAAAGGAGGTTGCCCCCTCGAAGAGGCTGAATTCTAAGGCGTTGATCTATCTTTTCTATCTTTTCTTGAGCTGGTTTCATAACAAAAAACAACCTAACAATTGAATGCATATGGCATGAATGTTGGGGATATATATATTGATGCAGGGTCTAAACCATGATTAGGTAAACAAATAATGTGCCCAAGCCAAGATTTTCAACATTAAACCTATGGAAAGGCAGTGAATCCTTCTGACAAGAAATGCCATCAAGTATGGCATCCATGTGACAGAGTTCACTCAAACATTTTGTCAAACACTTTGGTGACAAGCTTAAACAGAACTCAAAATCAGAGTTACAAGGAGGATCTGAATTATCTTGGGTGCATGGAATCCAAGGTGTGAAAATAACGGGATTGTTGTACTAAAATGAAGGTGCTCTAGATGTACATCTCAAGCTAAAAAAAAACCTTATTTCCATATGTATAAAGAACTCAGAAAATATCACCAACAATCATTATAAAAGAGACATGAAATGAAAGAAATAAAAGCTAATAAAAATAACTAAATAAGAACATGAATTGATTACGTGACAAGGAGGACTTGCACAAGAGTTTTGAATCCAAACAAATAATTTCAAAGTATGAAGAAACCACATTACCATTTTGTTGCTTTGTTACTCAACCTTTCATTATGGCCCTATCAGATCAATGTCTCCTCTGTCGTGACCCTACCAGATCAATGTCTCCTCTAATGTGACCCTAGCATATCAATGCTTCGGCACTCAAACAAGCGAGGTTTATATTGACAAAGAAATGTAGGGGAAGTATGACCATGAATCTATGGTGATTAAAATCACTAATCAATGGTCTAGGCTCGGGGGAAGGAGACTAGAGGGAGAAAAAAAATTATGGCACTAAAGAAGCTTCGGTCAGAGATAAAGGATAATATACAATATTATATATGATTAGCTCTATATATTATATATAATATAGCCTAGATGAAGACATATCCTAGACAAAGGAAGTCAAATGAATTGTCAATTTTGGTTCACATGGGAGGAATCAAAATGCTTAGATTATGAAACACAATAAATTAAAATTTCCCTAAAGCTAGGTGATCTTGCTTGAGTGTCAAATTCATTATGTGAGTCATATTTGAGTCTCAAAACTCTCCCACAACATCAATGCATGCAACTATTATAGTCATGTCAAATTTCAATGTGCGAGCACAAATTGAAAAAAAATCAATGTTGGCCCCATTCACAGTTCACTATGTACAGGGTTAATTAATTAGAGCATCATTTCAGCCACTAATTATTCATAAATTTTAAGCAGTGGCCATTGGTCCTTAACTGAGGTAAGCTAGAAATTGGTAACAATAAGCTTGAAATAGGTGCAGATAATTGGTTCGTAGACATGATTTTTGCATTCATGGGGAGTCATATACTTTGAGATTGGAAGGAGTGTAAGAGTGATATAATAAATTATATCATGTATTGGTCATGACAACAAGCTTAAGATTGGTGCAAATAATAATATTTTCTTGGTTTCAAGAATAATATAATATTCTCTACTGAACAAGTCCAACCACATGAAGGTGGAAGCTTATATGGCCCCTCCCCACCCTCACATCACTCTCAATATTCACAATACCCAATTTATCTACTCTAAACTATTTGAAAGCAACATCGTAAGAATCAAGCATATATAGAAATTACTAAGAAAACAAAAAATTAAGTTAGATAACAAATCAACTGAAAACATATAAATGCATACCTCGTACATTTCAACATTTTGATATCATTAATATTCTTCTTCATCTAAATCAAGATTTATGTCATTCAGTTCAAAAATGGCATTGAAACAATCAACCATTTCAACATCATCATGAATTTCATCATTTGGTTCAACTTCTTCAAGTTATTCATTTGACGTACATCATCAATATCATCTTCATCAAGAATATTGTCTCAAACATATCCTTTAACTTCTTCAACATCTTCATGGTCTGACACATGATCAAATAACTACTCCTCTACACCATTTTCCTCTTCAACATTATCATCTTCTTCCACTACATTATATTTTATCGGCCTTCCTCTTAGATCATATCTAACAAAATCTGACGAACTTACTCTAATTGGAACCTATGAGTAAAAGATTTGTTCGCATTAGCTTTTAAGAACATAGAAATATGATCTTGACACAAATGACCTTGTATTAACCATGGTAAATCAATTATCATGTTGAATAACAACTCTATCAATACCATGTTCATTCATTTGTAGCCTATACCATTTCATGTCAAACAAAACAAATTTAAAGGAATAAAAATCACACTCCAATATGTCATCAAAATATCTATAATATCGATTTTCAACGACTTGTGGACAAGTGTCACTTCTAGAGGAAACATTAGTGACTTGGGAGATTGCATTTTATCCCACAATTATAAGTTTTCCTCTTTCCATCCAACTTTTTAATGTGAAATTTGTGGCCATTGTGGTACATAGCCTTGTGATGTTTCAACTACAATATGAAAACACATAAAAAAGGCATTGTCATTTAATAAACATATTCATATAACTTGGAAAGTATCTGAAAAAATCACACCTTCATTCACATTAATATTATATTTATAAAATAACTTAATAAAATATTGTAGGTCGATGAAAATGGATGCTTACATGTTTATCTTTCAAACCATTTGCTAAATCAATTTCCCTCTACATAAGATTGGCATCTCGAGCACAACAAGCTTCTTTAACTAATGCAGACACCCCTTTCCATGATAATGTAACATGAGATTGTTCACAACTTTCAATCCATGGCTTCATCAAATCAAGGTTGTTTTCAATGTATAAATGTAGTGCATCCCACTCTCAACCAACTATAACAAAAAATCATAATTCACGAATAAATATTAGGTACCATTGTCAATATTAACAATTGATGAAAGAATAAAAAATAAATAAGTATGATATACACAAAAATGAAAAGTCCTATGAATATTATAAATCTCCACATTAAATATTTAATTATTTAATTACCACTCACTTATGTTGTTCTACCTTTCTCCAACAAGTGCTCCCCTTCAATTGTTTTACTAGAGTTCACATCCCAAATGTGATCCATAAGCATATTTTCTGCTAATTTATGAAGATATTGAATAATGTACACTATGGATTGATATGTCATATATCCCTCCACTATAGATCCCTAAGGACGCATTGTTTTTCTAACTAAAGCCTTCAATGATTTCAACTGCCTCTCCACCATCCACATTGACTTTGTGTGTACAGGTCCTCACAATTAAATCTCCTCAACTTGGTGTATGAGTTAGCGTTCTTGTGCATTGAAAAATGTCAGAGGTAGATAATTTTGCATTTCACACATTAGCCTAGGAATTTCTCTCTTCCAATGCTTTATATCGTCTTTATGTATTTCTTTCAATGACAACCATATAGAGATGATGCAAGCAAATAACATGTTTCAAAAAAACATAATATATTACATGACAAGTAACACATGTCATTAAGTTGATCAATAACTAATTGAAAAAGCACTCGACATATAAATCACTACTTACCTCATGTATTTTCCAAGATCATATATAATTTGTTCGGCCTTGTTGTCGAAGTCATCTGGGGGAGATAGAGGTAGAACATGTTGTAACAATAAAAATTAATCGTTATTTGTTTAATACAAAGTGGACAAAAAAAAACATAAAGATGTATATATACTGATATAGAAATATATATACCAAAATAGTTACCTTAATGAATGTATGTTAATCGTGTGATTTTACCCCACAAAATCCACCTTTCTTTGTTAAGATATTATTTATGTTTGAATAAAATCCTATGGGAAATTTAATTCCTCAAATGAATTCTTTTATACCATATCTTTTCTTGTCTATTAAAAACCATGGTAGGTTATGTTGGGCTTCATCATTACTTTATCGTATCCCACTTTTCATTGCATGATTGGCCGCCACAATGTCATTACAATTTTTGACGATTTTTTCTTTATCCCTCCTACCATCTACGATCCGCCATAAAGTTTCTATCACATTCTTCTTGATATGCATTGTATCAATCAAATGAGTTATTATTAAGTGTTGATAATACCACAACCTCATGAATTTAGTGGGATAACTTTCATTCCACGTGGAAGTAGGTGTCATTCACGATGAATTCTATTATATTCCAACTTCCATAGATGAGGTTTCATTATTTGTGGTTTTGATCCAATCTCTTCTTTCCCATTGAAAATATTCTTTTTAGTAGCATGATACCTATGGTTCTTAGAGAGGAAGTGCCTACACTCATAAAACACCTCCTTTCCTAAACTTGTTGAACAACGAGATACCATCTTATGACCACAAATTGGACATGCAAATTTACCCTTTGTTTGATGGCCAGCAAGAGATGGATTAATGTCAATTAGTATAAATGAAGGGATTATTTGAAAAACATGTATGATCATATCTAATTGAAATAATTATATACTATTAAAGTGCAATGGAAAGTTACATACAATAAAAATTTGTTAGTCATGGGGCATCAATAATTGTCCATACAAGTATTCCATGGAATTGAAATTGCCTCCCTTATTGGTTTACAGATGTCATTCATAGTGATGTCATCTCATAACTTCATAAACTCAACAATAAGAGGCTCAATATATACATTCATATCTTTAACTTGGTATTTCCCTAATTGAAATTACACATAATTACTACCATGATATGTACATATAGGTAAATAAATAACTATAACATATTTTGCAACAAAAAATACAAATGAAAATGTTACAATATTCAAAATTTTAAAGTAAACAAATACTTAGAACAACCATTATCAACATAATGTGCTCCATCTTTATTAACATCCAAGGAGGAAGGTTATTGTTGATAACAAGATTTGGCCACACTGAGTAAATAAACTTGATCTCTCCAAATGGATTAACATCATCAACTTCCAATGAAATCCTAACATTATGTGGTTCATCTTTAAAATGCGGCCATTTTTCTTCAATTTGCATAAATGCATAACCATATGTAGGCATTCTAATAAAACCATCTCCACTTCTCTTCCATGCATGGTAATCCATAAACTGTGTTATGATTTTACACTTGAACAATCACTGTAAACATGGAACTATTGGAATATGACGAAGAACCTTTTGAGGCACCTTTTTTTTTATTTTATTGTTTCAATATCTACTATTGTCACATTTCAGGCAATTTGTTTTCAATGCATGTTGTCCATAATTTATAATATAATCATTAGGACATGTATCTATAACTCGATACTCCATTACAATTTCTTTCATAACAACATATAAATCTTGGTATGTGTGAGGTAACTTATTTGGCAATGGTAACAAAAATTCACCTAAAAATCTATTACAACATAAAAAATCACTAGTTAGTGTAAAAAATATTAATCATAACTATTACATTCTTATTTTACACATTACTTAACACTAAAAAAAGGGAAAAAATCAAACATTCATGTACTAATGTAACATATTACATTATACCTTAGGATTTGTTTCATACAAGTGTTTGACAAACCATTAAAAACCTTTAAGTTCACCAAAAATAATGTAGAGGAGAGAATGTTTTCTCTTCAACCTTCATAAAGTGGTGTCCTTTCCTCTTGTAGCACAAGTGCATCATAAATATCACCATCATTCTCATCGTTCTATTAGTCTTGGATCAATTGATTTGTCCCATCATCTTGAACTATGTTATTATTGTCATCATCTTCCATAGGAACATTATCTTTATCTCCACCATATTCGCTCCATGTTTCTCAACTTGTAGAACATCATTTCTAATACTACTACTTGGTGCATTCAGATCAAAGTACCTAGGAAACCATATTGAATTTATAATAATTACAAACAATCACGTAAAATTAGTCTGCAGAAAATATTATAAAAACATTTTTTTAACAATTACAATTAATATAAATAAAGTATATATAATTGAATTCATATAGTATAGGTTACCACTAGACGCTATTCACTCCCCTCTTCAATGTGCCCATTCTTTCTACAATGTTTATTAGCTATTTCATATGAAATCCTTCGCATACCTCTTGCACTTGCAAACTTTGCAAGGGAAATAACATTCACATCATTGACCCCTAGTCGGTTACATCCCCATCCAATATTCCTTGACATTCTTCCCAACCGCAAAACAATTATATAAAACAATTTTTTTTTAGCTTGTGAAAAATACCTTATAACCTTTCAAAATTATTGTAGTTATAGAAAAGATGTTACAACATCTCTTACATGCGGCATATTTATATATTTATTTATCGTCACAATTGTGATGTTAGATCACAAGTCAAATTCATAGATGATCATCAAACAAATTGTCAAATTGATGCCCGAATGTAGAAATCCATTTGTCATCGCGATTGAGATGACAAATGTCATTCATTGCAATTATAACTCCTAAAATTATAAGTCACAATTGAGACATACAGCATTTTTCGCTGCATTTTAGATGATCTAGGAATGGTTTGTCACAATGTGGATGCCACAGAAATAGGTCGCCAGAATTTCAACGAACATGGGGACTTTACACTATCAAAACTATAAAAAAAAATGACATTTTTCTTGACCTTTGTGACAGTATGGGCCATACCGGTGGACTATGTCATGACATTTTAGTCCTATATATAGTAGTGCCTTCTAACAAAGGTTTTTTTATGAAATATTTTGGTGTTACAAGATGGGAAAGAATTATTGAAAAAATATTCAGTAAAATATTTGCAATTAATTGCAAAATACTTAACAGATTTTCATTATAACTAAACATTATGCTAGAGGTTTTAAAAAAGGTTTTTTTGTTAGTGTGCTTAAAATATTAAAGTGTCAAAAGTGTGCAACCATTTAATATGCACTAGTATGTATATTGCATTACAAAGAACTAATACTCCAAAGAAATAAGAGTTGTAATTCAATCATAGCTTATAAGAACATTGGTGTGCCCATACATAAAAGAGAAGCACTGGTATGTCCACACCAAAGGGAAGTATGAATGCCAATGCATCCACATCTAAGTGAAGAATCAATGCTAGTGCTTCAGGATCAAAGAAGAGAATCGATGATCAAACGAGAATATAGAACACTAATGACATTAAATAATAAATCAATTATTATTTTGTTATCAAAAGATTATTTATACCTAATAATTTATTAGTATTTTTAAGTCATTTTTACGAGTAATTTGTTTTGTATTAATTCTTTTTACGGGTATTTAATATTGACCAATTGAATTTAATAAATGTGTTATTATTAAAATGTGGATGTCACTATTTATTTTGAATTTTTCCAAGTAGCCTTTTTTTTTTTAAATAAATCTTTGATATACATATTAAAATAGCATATATAAATTTAAACAAAAGTATGATTTTGATTATATGAAGTAAAAAATTATAATTAGAAGCATATAAAACAAGACATTAAAAATAAACAAAATAATAATATTATGGAAGTGTACAATCACTAACATTTGGAATATTATGCTTACTATATGGTAATAATTGTGAAACTGCCCATACAAAAGCACAATGAGTGTAAAGGCACTCAAGCCAATGAATGAGTGGATCTCTTGTAATTAAAACACCACTCAATTATAACGTGAAAAATGTTTGAAGAAAAATCTCCAAAACCATTCATCCAATTGAGGTAATATGCCCAAAATAGAGAACCAATGCTCTTAGATCAAAGAAGCGCAGTAGTAGCTCTAGTTTTCCAAGACAAAATTGGACCATTATTGTTGTAACATACCTAATAACCTTTTTCATCTATTGAGGTTGTATAATACCTCTTGAAACTGTAATTTTCACCCATAGTCATTTCTTTGCTACCAATTTGTAGCATACCTAATCATCTAATTAGGTTGAAATCATCATTTTATATCTTTGACACCATTACCCCCTTATCCTACTATTTATTGATTAATATATGAAAATGTGACAATGCAAGCTTATGTGAACACATTTCAATCATCTAATCAACAATGATACCATAATTATAGACATAGGATTAAATGTTCAAACATAATTTATTGACTAGAAACTAATATAATTCACAACATAAAGAACATTAATTCAACATAGTCATAAATAAATAAATAAAAGTTATTTTTCAAGGAATCAACCACCCACTAGATATAGATGATGGATGTTCCACCAAACCATAGGATCTCTATTGCACGTAATCTCTCTATAATGAGACCACATCTAATCTTAGAAATCATAAGGGTGCAATCGCCTATGGCCAAGTTTATCTCTCTTCATACAATGCAACTTCCTATAACTCTGAAATTTGTAAACTCTTATAGCTATCCCAATCCACCAACTCTCTTTCCCCATCAACTTGCACAAGCTAAGGAATGGGATTCCCTTCTTTGCCATGCAACCCCTCTAGCTTTCCCACTTTCTTAGGCTAGGATATAGCATGAATTAGCTAGGAAATATTATTGATAAGAGGCAACAAATGAGACCATGTAATGCTAAATATATCTCACCATTGAACCAACACTCTTGTTGTGCAATTGGACACACACCTCATTTTAGAGGAGGAAGAGGGGGTTCAAATCCCTCCTATACCTTTATTTTTTGCAGTACAAAATGGAGAAATTATTTGTTTTACAATGTAAATGCATGACAATAGCTCTCTCATTTTAGTTGCTATGAATTTCTCCTCTACAAGAAATATTTTGCACTTATTACCATTTTTCCTTTTAACAAAGTATGACAACATTATTCTTTTTATGCTCTCTCTCTCTATCTCTCTGTGTGAAGTTTGACTTCATTAGACAAACTTCATGAAAAAATATCCATAATAATCATGCCATTCTTCATCTCTTGCTAGAAATCACATCTTATTCTATGAGTGAACCATTTCACATCAACAACAATTAGATGGACAAAATAGGGTCCAACAATGGGAGAAATATTACATAAGTCTTGTAAATACTAAAAAACTATCATACAATTTAGAACATCCCAAGCTCCCTAGATGGTTTTACAGTATGGTCAGGCTAATAAATTGGAGATTTTTATGTTGTATCCTTTCAATTTTAATCATGTCCACATTATTTAATGCTAACTATTCATCTGATGATGATGTTAAAGATGTTATTCAAGGATTTCATTGTGTAAAGACAATAAATTGTCTATTTATTTTCCTTGGATTAATGAAATTTAGGAATTGGACATTATGTTATGCATAATGCATGGGGCTGAACAAATTTGTGCACATACTTAGAAATCATGTTGAAAGTGCAATAGAGAAGTGCTAATAAAATATTACAAACTTCATGGACTAAAGCTAATTGTTGAGGCCTATATTTTTGTATTTTTTTTCTAATGAAGGAAAGAGTTGCTTGTATAGTTGTGGGATATGTTTTCGGGTTGAGTTAATGAACCTACAATGTAGTTAAGTGTGTAAGTTTCTTTTTATAAACCCATTTATTATGAGTAATGTTACATGGTCTACAATGAAAACTACAACTCTTGGTTGATTTCCAAGGTTTGTCAATTTTATGCCAATATTAGTTTCCCTTATCAAATGATTTATTGATATATACAAGCTCAGTAAATTGTCATTGATATATTCTATCCTATTCAATATGAGAGTGCTCATTTCTACAATCCTATTTAGGGTTTAAATTTTGGAAGATTGGTTTTTATGAAGAAATAACAAATTTAATGTGTTCTTTCTAACAAAGATTGTAGTTGTTTCATTCCAATTTTGGTTTAAATTTTGGAAGATTGGTTTTTATGAAGAAATAACAAATTTTATGTTCTTTTTAACAAATATTGTAGTTGTTTCATTCCAATTTTGGTTGGAAATTAAAGATGTGTGAGTAATCTATTATAATATTTTGCAAGGTATATTTTATTGAACTAGTATGGGTTTCATCAGTATATTTTATAGAGTTTCTATTTATCGATATTTACTAATCCTTTTTTATAAAAGAAAAATATCTTAATATGAATCTATCCATTGCCTTGTGTTCTTTCCCTCCATTTTTTATTGTTCTTTTTCATGTCTTTTACTGTGTGATACCCAAATTTGTACTTTTGTTTTCCTTTTTTCTTTTTGTCAAAAAGAAACATACGAATCTTTTTGTTATCAATATTTCTTTGGCATCTCTATTTTTATTGTGAAGGTTATTACAAGTCTTCTTCTTATTACCTTGATGACCTGAATTATTCCTAGGGCTATAATATGCTTTCAAACTTTCATAAAGGTGAAATTTTTTTGATACATATTCTTATCACATAAAAAGTGTTCACTTAGCTAGCATTACAAGCTAATTACTAGGATGATCAAAATATCCCATGTTAATATGGTTTTTACACATCAAAACTCACTTTCACCTAAGGAAATAACCTAAGGAAACACTTTTCCTAATTTATTTTCATCAATTTATCCATTTACATGAAAATAACCCATAAATTCACTTCTTGTATATTATTCTCCAAATTTTACCCATTTATATGAAGACGGTCTATTATTTTCATTCATTTTATTTATTCACATGGAATAATGTAATCAATTATTTCTAACCATTTGTATATCCACATGAAAATAATTTAATAAATCTTTTATTTATAGATTATTTCCAACCATTTACCATTAAATGGAATAATTAATGAATATTTTATTTATTGGATTTTCATTTAATAAACTCAATATATCATTATTTTTGAATATTTACCCATAATAAAGGTCATTAACCATTTTTTTTACATTTCCCTCTCACAAAAATAATTGAATACCAAAATTAGTAGATCTTGATTTGGTCCAGCAAATTATTTTTATTATATTACCTTATCAAATATAACAACTATTTTGTTATAAAGAGGAGAGGTTTTCCTCTTCATTTCACTATGACTATTTCATCGTCCAACCTCTTCTGCTGCATCATTCAATTTATTCTCACTATTTGAGCTCCAACATCTTCTATTTTCTATCAATACCATTTTGGAGAGAGATATTTTTACTTATATATACATAATTCTCAACAAACTTTCCCAACGAAGAGATTTATGGAACAAACCATGAAGAGATCTCCCCACAAGTGGTAATAATTAATAGAAAATAATTTTCTTGGGTTTTATCTAGAGTTATACTACATGTTGTATGGCTTATATTTATGTGTTATTTATTGTTATTTTTCAGATCTATAAATGTAACATACGAATATGTAATCAATAGGCTCTAGGGTTTAATACAAACCCTCACAATTGCATGTTGGACTATTAGCAACCCATAGTATAGCTCTTTTTGCCAACTCTTGTTGCAAAATACCAATAAAAAACTTATGACTCCCACTAGATATTTGAACACTTCACAATTGGGTTGTGTTCTGTGGGTAACTAGATCTCTTTCCCCTTCAATTTCCATTTCATTTATAGTAGTTTTTGGACTTTTTGCTTCGCTGTTTTCCTTTTTGTGTTGTTTACAAGGCTTATGGAATCAACCAATGGTAGTTATGAAGCATATCTTGACAACCTAAGCCTTGAGAGTACCAATGCACTTTTCAACCCCAAAAGTGAGTTGAGAAGACACACTTAGTGGCCTAAAAATTGAGTTGCCAACATAAGGAAATGTTAGTTTTTTGCACTATCAAATTTTTTGAAAACTACAAAATTTTGTCTTTTTTTTCATGATTTTTGTCTACTATATAGTTTTAGCCTTCTCTTTAACAGTAAGACTCTAGCAAGCCTTGGCATTTTTGGCTCCAAAATCTTAGGAGGAAGAAAGAGACCCATAGAGGATTTCTAGTACTTCTTCACCAAGTTGGACCTTAGGACCTGACTAGGGAGTTCGTTGTAGAAAACTAGTTGAAATTATTTTACATTCTTTCTTGATATGTTCATTTAATTAATCCAAAGAGTTTATTGTCTAAGAAACCCTCATTTTGGTTAGTATTAGCCTCCATTTTTGTTTACTCCTTAAGTCCTCTTTTAGTGATAAATCTTTTAAAGGACCTTTGGAAGCCCAAACCCACTATTTATTTGTTGTTATTGCTACATAAAGTTGGCTACAAGTTAATGAAATTGAACCCATAATTGTTCTTAGTTCATTACCTTCCCATTTTGGCCTTCATTTTGCCCTCTTTTTTTCACAGTTTTTCTTGCATAAAACCTGTTTGTTTTTGTAGCTTAGGAGGTACTTCTGCATTGGCAGTGGCTAGAATGCATAAGTGGTCAATCATATTTCACTCTCTAGGAACATTATATAGTGATATTATAAATTTAGAAAGAGAATTTTATATTTAATGAATAAAAAGTGATTTTTTTATAAAGTGAGTGTGACTTTACAATATTGGGTCACTTACAATATTGATGTAAGTGGACCCAATGTGAAATTAGGTCATGAACATTGATCTTGAGATGGTGACATTTAATCTCAACCATTGAGATCTAGGGTTAGGTATTTTAGTCATTAATGGAAAATAAAAGGAGAAAGGGAGAGTGAAGAGGCACACCATTATTCATGAGATTTGGAGAAGAGGAGAGAGAGAACCAAGGGGAGAAGTTCAACAAGAGGAGTTAAGATGGAGAGAAAGAGAGAGTAGTTCGTACAAAAATTGAGAGAGGGCACAAATGCCTAGGAGTGGCATGAAAATAGAGGTATGTACAACACAAATTTCGAGGTGTTGTTAAACCTTAAATGCATAGAAAGTATCACAAAAATTGAGATTTGATACATTGCATATAATGCACAAGTCATATAGCAGTGGGCATGATTTTCAAGGGCTATTTGGGCATGATTTTTTAAGGTTGTACAGTAAAAAATGTTGAGCAATTGGACATGATTTCCAAGGCATATTTGGCACACAAATCAAGGATCTAAGACAACACAAAGTTTTGGGAAATCTGATCGTGATTTCCAAGGGAGATAAGTTGTATTTACGTTTGATTTGAATGTTGTAAAATTTATCTAAGAAGTAAAAATTCCTCCTCTCTCTCTTAATGGTTCTCCCTTGGGGGTTTTTCCACAGTCACTTGATAAAAAACACATGTTAAATTTGTGGATTGCTTGTGTTATTCTCAACAAAAGTTAGTAGAGTAGGTTCATGTGTTTTAAGTTTGAAAATATTCATGTTTATGATAGTAGCATGAAATATACTGTGTTGGGAATTAAACTCGACGTGACGTCATGAACTTGAAATTGGGTAGGGCCTAAAATCAGTTTCTCTACACAGCCCTCATAGGATAGATTGATTTAATATTCAATAGAATATATCATTTGCATGTCATTTATGTTTTCATTATTTAATTCTTTTCATTATGCATAATTGTTAATTTTACTACAAGTAATTTACTTTTCATGTTAAAACACATCACTTGCACCCACATGCACACTGATGGGTCCCATCAATAGGTATACTATAAGGCTATTTTTCCATCCTCCAACTTATAAATTCTTCTTTTCTCACATTAATTAGCATCTCCTTGGCTATAATGTGCTTAGTAGGAAGACTAAAGGGTGTTTGTCATACTTTGTGGCCTAATGTGGTTAATGTGCAAGAAAAAAGAGCATTTAGTACATTTACTATGAAGAGGCACATTGGAGGCATCTAGAGGAGATGTAGGAGGATTTTCCCTTGAATTTAATCTCCTTCAACTCGACTTGATCCCTAGAATCACTCATCAACAACCCGAGGTCTATTGGCAGGAAATATACTCAAGTAATTGCAAGGACCTAGGGGGGACATATCCACTTTTCTCGAGATTTTATAGGGAAGTGGTCCTCTTTCCAAGGTGGTTTCCCCTCAGTCATATTTTTATAAATCAACAAGCACAAGGGCTCACTAGGATTAAAATATTTGGAGCAAGGAGGGATACTAAAAGCCAAGTGCTCAAGATTGTCATTTCTATTCTTATTTTCATGATGTATATAAACTTTGTTTTATGTTAATGAAAAGTCTATTGTTGCTTCACATATAAGTTTTTGTAGAGGGTTGATTGCCCTTGGATTGGGGCCCAACCGAGAGGCTCCAGTTCCTCTATATGTATTTTATTTATGCATTATTTTAGTAGCAACATTTCCTTCCTTATTTGAGGAGAAGTTTATTTCCCAAAAAATTGTGGTTGTAGGCCTGATTATTGCCTATCTTTTGGGAAGTGTGGTTGGGGAGTTTACAATATAAAACCAAAAAATATGTGGTTGTTTTCCTTTACAGTTTTCTACAATTTAGCTCATTGTGTCTTGCATCCTCTACTTATTAAATCTACGAGTTCAAATCATCCTTCTCAAGTTTTCATGTATGTAGTTTAGATGCATGTTGTAAGGTGAATTAGTTATTAATGAAATAAAATCCTCCTTTGTTTGATTTCATAAAACTTGACTCATCCTTTCTTGCTTAACTTGTTTTGTTGCAATTTGATTGTCATTTTGAGTGCAAGAAAAGGGATTTTTGATGGTCTACATGTCTTATTAGTGTCTTGCAGGGGTGGAACACTCATCCTATATTCCCCTTTTCATCACCAACCCCTTCCTTTTCATCCCACACTTCCCTAAAAATTATGCCACTGAGACCACATTTCTGGGTTATTTGGGGGACATTGTGTGCATTTATTTTTGTGCAAGATTGGCTTATGAGAGGTACTAGGGTTGGGAAAATCCTCACACAACTCTCAAACACCCTTACCTACCCTTTACCACCTTCAAAACACATTTTCTGCCCTAATACCCTTGATCCTGAATCACTCAAGCTTGTACTTCTCTAAGGGGTCAGGGAGGATGTAATGGAGACCCTCAATATGTCGTATGGAGAAGATATTTACCAATTGATATATGATGATATCAAGATAGTAT
This sequence comes from Pinus taeda, assembly GCA_000404065.3. Classification (NCBI taxonomy): domain Eukaryota; kingdom Viridiplantae; phylum Streptophyta; class Pinopsida; order Pinales; family Pinaceae; genus Pinus; species Pinus taeda. The sequence continues at coordinate 62,232 of APFE031157176.1, read as the reverse complement.
TCAAGAACCATTTGAGGGTTCCTAAGACAAGGAGAAGGTCTAGTCAAGGCCTGGTTAACTCTTCTCCCTCCACCTCAACGATCAAACATGAGATTTGGAGTATGTTGGAAGATTTTAAGAGTGAAATGTTGCATACCTTTTCCTTTCAGATGGACACTATGCTAATTAAAAGGAAGCAAGAGGAAGTAGAAAGGGAATTAACTATCTTTTGCCTTAGATGCACTATGATACATCCAAGAAATGAGTGCCCATTGAACACCATGGATGTTTGCTTTTTTTGTGAGGAAAACCATGCAACAGGTAAATTTCCCTCTCTTCCATGCCTAAAGTTTTTATACCAAGGAGAAGAGAGTGGCTTGGAACAACTCTATTTTATCAACCAGAGGAGGCCCCAAGTCCCTCAGCCATATCAAGAGGGCATGAAAGGTGCACAATATCCTGCTTACAATTCAAATTAAAATGCACCTTTCCAGCCTTGGTACCCTCCAACTCATCCACTTTGGTTCATGCCCTCTCCTTGGTCATATGCACCTCATTATCCTCTTCATCACGTCAACCCACCTTTCCATCCATATCAAAATTGACCTCCTCAATGGGGAAACCATTCACACGGATAAAGACCTCAGACAAACCACCCTTATTCCTTAATGCCTCCTCCTCAACCTCAACTACAATTACACCACAATAACCCACCTAATAAACCTTAACTGCTTTCCCAACCCAATCTGAACCCGAACAATAAGTAGGCACAGCAAGTTTACAGTGGAGAAACATCTTATCTTGCTTATGTTGTGGAAATCCAAGAGATCAACCTTTGTTCAGAGCAGTCACTTCAAATGCCCACCCACCTTCTCCACCTAAAGATCTTAGACAAGAGAAGGAAGATGGTACCCCTCAAGCCAATGGACCTACCTATCCTGAAAGGTTGGTCTAACCTAGACAACATACCCTGAAAGAGGCTAAACTTCTGGGAGAATTGAAGAACTATGTAAAAATACCCCTTCTCCAAGCCATCAACTATGTCCCCATCTACAAAAAGCTTATTAACGAAGAATGTTTCAAGTGGCTTGGGAGAAGAAGAATAGATTCCCCTACTACCACTATTGTTGGGAAATTGTTTGATCTAATGCTTGGGAGGGTGATCTCCCTAGGGTACTTGGATCCTAGTAGCCTAGTGGTGGATGTACAAATTAATAGCATTGTGGTCCCTAATACCTTGATTGAACTTGGGGTTTCCATCAATGTTATGACCAAGGAAAATATGCTAAATCTCAACCTCTGAGGAGCCTTGAGGAAGACTACAATAGTATTGCAGTTTGCAGACAGGTCCACGATATCCCATGAAGGAGTTATTGAGGATGTGGTGGTCATTATCGACTCCTGGGAGTATCCCACAGATTTCCTTATCCTCTAGATAAATACTAATTTTAATGGTTATCCTCACATCCTAGGGATACCTTGGTTGGCCATTGTTGATGCTTACAATAGTTGTAGGGCTGGGAACATGACCATATGTAATGGGCATCTATAAAATAAAATTGTATTATAACTCCCTTCTCAGCCCTCTGTTGAACACGACTTACCCTTGTGGATAGAGGATTAGGAAGAAGAAGACCCTTATCAGTCATCTCTCTACCCAGTTTGTACACTAGACACTACTATGGGAAGTAGGCACCTAGATGAAGATGACCTTATTGACCACTTTTTATAGAATCAACCTCCTACTTCCATGCCAATAATGAACTAGTGGAGGAATCGTTAGAACAATCCATGGGCCGATATGTGATCTATCGATTTTGACCTAGATCATGCCAAGGTTGTGGAAATAAAGCCATCTAAGACTCTAAAAATCAACCCTTCCCTCTCTGTTGAGCAAGAAGAGAAATTATGTACAGTGTTGAGGCAACATCTTAATGCCTTTGCATGGGAATACAAGGAAATGAAAGTGGTGCATCCCTAAGTTTGTACTTATCATATCTATATCATGGAGGAATACAAGATTGTGCACCAACCCTAGAGGAGGATGAATCCTACCCTTAAGGATATTGTAAAGGAAGAACTGTAAAATTTGTTGGATGCAGGGTTCATATACCCCATTTCATAAAGTGAATGGGTGGCCCCTCTTTTCATAGTACCCAAGAAGAATGGGAAGTGGAGAATTTGTGTTGATTATAAAGAACTTAACAAAGCTACAAAAAAGGACCATTTCCCTCTACCTTTCATTGACCAAGTCCTATATGGCCTTGTAGGGAAGAGATTATTTTTCTTCCTAGATGGATTTAGGGGGTACAACCAGATATATATTAGCTCTAAGGGCCAAGACAAGACCACATTCACATGTTCTTAGGGAACCTTTTCCTATAGAGTCCTTCCATTCGGTTTGTGTAATGCCCCTGTTACCTTCCAGAGGGAAGTTTTTAGTATCTTTATTGACTTTGTTCATGACACTATTGAGATATACATGGATGATTTCACCCCTTATGGATGTGACTACCAGGAAGTTATTTCGAATCTATGTAAAGTCTTAAAGAAATGCATTGAGATGAATCTTTCATTAAGTCCTGAGAAATGTGAGTTTTTGATGAATGTAGGGACTATCTTAAGCCGTTCCATATCCAAGGAAGGATTACAGGTTGACCCCAACAAATTTTCTATCATTAAAAGGGTCCCTACTCCTCAAAAGCAGAGGGATGTCAGAAGATTCCTTAGATTGGCTAGGTATTATATAAGGTTAATCAAGGACTTTAGTAAATTAGCTTCACCCCTAATTGGATTATTGGCTAAAGATTCAATCATTTATTGGACAGATAGATTTCAAGAGGCCTTTGAAGAACTGAAGGAGAATTTGACCACTACACCCATCCTTAGGGGCCTTAATAGGGAATTTGCTTTCCATATCCACACAGATGCATCATATAAAATTGTAGGAGTAGCCTTAGGAAAAGTGGAAGAAAAACTTTCCTATGTTATATATTTCCTCAGTAAGAACCTTTCTAAGGTTTAACTTAACTCTATGGTCACTGAAAAAGAACTCATGGTTATGATGCACTATTTGAACAAGTTTAGGCACTATATCACTGGATATCAAACCTTTGTTCACATTGACCATGTAGCTATTAAGTATTTAGTGAATAAAATTGATGTCAATGTCAGAATCATTAGCTAGTTGTTACTATTGCAATAATTTGATTTAATTGTTTTTGACAAACAAGGGAAAGAGAATGTGGTTGCATATTTTTTGTCAAGACTAACCTTGCCTACAGATGAGGACATGGTAGATGATTAAATTCCACATGAACACCTCTTTTCCATCACAGTGTTATCTCCTTGGTTTTTTGATATAGCCAACTACTTAGTTTCTAGGAGATTCCCTCCTAATCAATCCTCCAAGGAGAAGAGCAAGATTATCAAGAAGAGTGCCCCTTTCACATGGATTGGGGGATATCTCTTAGAGTTGGGGCTAGATCAGATTTTGAAAATATGTGTAAGAGAGGAGGAGGTATTTGACATCCTCTCAGCCTGCCATGATGGACCCTGTTGGGCAAACTTTGTTGCTAGGAGGACAACCTTCAAGGCTTTACAAGTTGGATACTACTAGCCTACTCTACATCAAGATGCAAAGAGGTACATTTTCAGATGTGATGAGTGCCAAAGGATGGGCAAGCCTACACCCAAGGATAAAATTCCCATACAACCTTGAGTGACTCTGAAGCCATTTAAGAAATGGGACATGGATTTCATTGGGCCTATTGATCCCCCATCTAGGAAAAAAAAGGTACATCATAGTGTGCATTGGATACTTGACCAAGTGGGTTAATCCAAAGGCAGTGAAGCAAATAATTGAGCAGAAAGTAGTTGAATTTCTGAGGGAGAACATATTCTACAAGTTTGGTTTTCCAAGGGAATTGGTCATTGATCAAGGGGCACAGTTCACCTCGAATTTGATTGAAGACATCATGGAGGACTGCCATATCAAGCACAGGAAATCCTTTGCCTATCATCCTTAGGAAAATGGGCAAGTGGATGTCACAAATAGAGTCTTGGAGAACATTTTGACCAAAGTTGTTAGTAACAACAAAAGGGATTGGGTAGACTTACTTGTAGAGGCCACTTGGGCCTACAATACCACCTAGAAAACCACTACTAGATTCACTCCATTCCAGTTGTTCTATGGAAAGAAAGCCTTGTTGTAGATTGATTTCGAGTACAATACCTTGAGGATGGGAACACAATTGGATTTAGACCTCAATATAGAATAACAAGAAAGGTTACTTTAGCTTAATGGCTTGGATGAGTTTAGATTGCAGACTCTCATGCACATTGAGGTAGTCCAACTACAGTGGAATATATGACAAGATAAACATACTAGCGAGATATCTTTTCAAGAGGGTGATTGGGCCCTCCTGTATGATTCAAGGTTCAAGGATTTCAAAGGTAAATTAATGACAAGGTGCTTGGGCCCCTATCAACTGAAAAAATGTTATGAGAATGGATATGTCCAACTAACAACAATTGATAAGGCATTCCCTTGCTAGTTAATGGTTACCACTTAAAGTTATACAAAAGGCCTCTGTCAAAAGAGGAATTTACTAGTTCAATAAGCAAGAAGATGAATGTAATTGGGGGTCTCACAATCCTCAGCTCATCCAGCCTCTGATCAACAAAAGAAGGTAGAAAAAGGAGAAAATAAAATGAAAAAAAGAAAATAAAGGGCCTAGGTGAAAACCTCCATGAGGCAGCCTAAGAGTAGAAAAAAAGAAAAAATGAAATGAAAAGACCCCTAGGAGAAAACCTACTCAAAGATGCTTGGGGTAGGCCTGCAGATTGAAAACATTTTCAGAACAAGTATGTAAGTCTAAAAAAAACACACAAAAAAAATAAATAAAGGAGGAAGAACACATAGGTAAAGGAGACTTTATACTAGTTATGCTAACATTTTCTTTTGCAGGGCTCCAGCCACAGTCAAAGGGACAACAATCAAAGGAAAATGTGTCCACATCTCATTTCTCCATCTCCCAAACTAGCATCCTGTATTTTCTCCATCATTCCACCCATCTCCCCACACCACTCCATCATCAAGCAAGAAACTACACTCAATTTTTCCTCAATCCTACAGTGCTACAATATTGACCATAATTGCTACATGATTAAGATCATCCTAGGGAAAGGGGTCTAAACTCATGTTTTCCCTAGAAAAATAACAGGATAGGTTCACTATGTGGAGCTATAAAAAGGGTCTCTTTCACCTCTAATTACCTCACATTAATATGTCAATCCGGGAATGTTTTTTTATTTCAAAGAGTGTCTTAGTCTGAGGCTATCATTTGCCAGAGTAATGCTAGTAGCATAGTGTTTGAAAATACAAGAATAAACAGATGCTTGTTTATAGATAACTACTTCAAAAGATTAAACCACACATTCAGAAAACTAAGCAATTTATCAGTCAAGGGTTCGGTAGCAATAACCCATCCCTTTGAAAACTGGTGGAAAAGGAAACCAGAGAACAGATTGTGGATCTAGGAGCCAGACAGTAGATGTCAATGCTCACTACAGCCTGAGATCATTCTTCACGCGAAAATAACAAATCACAAGAAATGGAATGGCAAATAAGAAATGGAACAACAATTAAGAAATGGAACAACAAACCTGAAATGGAACAACAGTTTAAGAAATTGAACAGCAACTAAGTCTAACAAGCAACAACACCTTAGTCTATAAGATCGAATGCATTGATCGTAATCTACAGGAATCAAACGACAATCCTTCACTCTTAAGGGAAGATTGAATAACACACACAAATGGAACAACACTGATTACTGATGAATTATAGAACAGTGCTTGAAAACCATATAAACACACGACACACTTCAATAGTAATCTGATCTAGTTATCACCTCAGTTAGAAAGAGTACGACTACATTTCAAAATAGAACAGCATTGTTTATAAATCCAACCATCGCAAACAACATAACTTCCAAGATGAATCCCGTAATGTTAATGAACAAGTGCACAACACAAAGGCTCTGTAATTAAACAGCAATAGTATTATGTAAAGACCAGCAATATTATAACACCTAAAGGAACAGTGATACGATGTAGAGTCAATACAATAGTTCTGTCTTTAGAAACCTTAATAATTTAAGCATAACAGAGCATGTGATGTAAACTTACAAAACACATCAAATTACCAAATAACATTGATAAGCAAACCACGCATAAACCAAATGTAATGGTACAGGAGCAAGTGTCCTCTAGGGTTGGGCCCTTAGCCTCCACGAGTACACCGCTTGAAGTTATTCCAGACTCAAAGATGAAATAGTAACCAAGTTTGTATTAATGCATAAAGTGAAATTACAATAGATCAGTTCTTAATGAGATTCGATGATCAAAGCTTTGATCTTAAAAGGAAATTACATAAAACATAAAAACATCTCCCTCTCTCTCTCTCTCTCGAGCTAACAGTGCTACCCCTTTTATAAGGGTGAAGGCGGAGATATATAAGTGCATAAAATAGATAAAACAACGATCCCTCAGGATCAAGGATCCTAAGGGATTCGCCAAACCATTAGTCCTCGGTCATCTCTTTTCTTTCCTGCACCAAGCCGATATCTCCACTTCCTTTCCAGAGCTGATTCGCTTTGATTTGCTTTGCCTTGTTTGCATACAGTCTCCCTTCAAATGGACAGCAGTTAACCCGTCCTTGTCCTTTCCTTTGGAACGGCAACTTCTCGTTTTTCCTTCTTCCTGCATAAGGAAATGACAATTGTCAGTGTTTTCGTCTTGCATATTAGTCTCACATGTTTTATTACAATTCTTTATCGTTTTCCGAGTTCATGATGCAAAAAGGTTTGTAAGTTCTAATGAAAATACACTGAAATAATTATCAAAAACATACCTTCTTTAGTACTCCACACACCCCCCTGCTTATCCTTTTTCATGCCCTCATGAAAACATTGTAGTTGACGTGTAAGGCAGCGAGTGAGTAGGCTGGAGATGTAATCTCATGTGAAGGCCTACAGCCATGATGCATAACTAGGTATTCAAAGAAATGGCTTGTCTGACCCTCAGGCATCTCATACAGGGCTTGGTATCCAGGTGCAGGGTGCCAAATAATTGGACTCCGAAACCTAGATCCTAACCAGGATGGTCCTACCCTCAAAATGATTTCGCCATAGAGGTGCAAGCGGTTGGCAACTAATTTAAAATTCTCATACCTAAATGGTTCTCTGAGCTGGATATTCGGATTAGAGATTTGATACCGAAATTTAGCCGCATCAATGGCAGGGTCTTTGATAGCGAAAAAGTATTCTAATCCCTGTCAAATGATTGCCTCATGCATGGGTCCTAATGCTTCAATTACACCTGGAGTCTTCATGAGGTTTCTATGTTTTCTCCACAACTGTACTAGATCCCTAGGCTAAGCTCTTATCCACAAATCTAATATGTTTTCTTGTTTTTGGAAAGCATTATAGGCTTTAAGCCATTTAATTTGATTAACCCCAAATGAAATAAATGCTTGTAATTGGATATCCACAACAAAAGGGCCAGGGTTTAGCTCAGTCTCCTATTCTAATACAAGGTTATGTAAATAAAACTCACACAGTAGTCTCTAAACTTTTACCCCGTAGTGCTTACAACAGTTTATAAAATCATTGATGGTGTTAATTTGTATGGGAGCACCTACTTTAACAGCTTTTATTTTCAATTGCAAATATCTTTCCATTAAAAATAAGGCATAATTCTTAGTAGGGGCTCTATATGCTAGGACATCATTGTATAAAGAACATAAGGTATCCATCTACTTGATAACTATATCTAACCTACGAGTTACCTTTGCGACTTTTTCTTCTTCCCTTCGCCACCCTTCAAAGGCCTGGCTTTCGGATAGATTGACATTCTTAAGCTGCTGTTGTAGCTCTCCATACTTTTCTCGAGGGACCGTTTTCTCTCTAAGCTTTTCTGCTGCTTGCTGAGCTTGCTTCAAACCCTTTCGTAGGGTTACCGTTTTTGGATCTCTTTTCCATGCCGTAGTGGAGGTTGGGAGTTTTATCTGAACTTTCCTATTGTGTTGTTTTGAGTTCATGACACTTATCACTCCCGAAGGTGGTGCCTCCGTCTGAATTTCCTTATCACAGGTCAACATCTCATCCATTTCTATCTTTACGTGGATATCAGTCCATTGTTGTTCCTTTTCAATTGGAACAACGGTCTATTTCTCAGTATCATTTGGAACAAAAGCCTGGTTTTCGACAGGGTTTTGAACAACAGGATGGAGTCTGGTCCTCTGCCCCTTTGTCCTGAGGGGTTTTGCTGGAATGGTCGCATTTTTCCTTCCTGGGGTCATTTTTACCCTTTGCCTTGCTTTTAGAATCCTAACCTGCTGGTGGAGTTGAAATATTATATTCAGTAATCTCTGTTATTCCTTTCGCAATTCCCTAATTTCCGCAATTTCCTCAGAAGGAACAGCAAGCTATTCACTACGGCCTGGACTGTGACTAATTCCCTGATTTTCTCTCTTAGGGGTTTCTTCATTGCTCTGATTTGGTTGTTCCGGGACAAGAATCCTAATTGGTTCTGTTATTTCTTGGGCGACCTCCTTTTCTGCCCTTTTTTCCTTCAAAAATTCTTTTGGCGTCTTCTGGTTAGGAACGGATTGTTCCTGTTCAGCATCTCCTGTCAAATTTTCATCATGAACAAGCAGATTCTCTTCTTCTGCCTCCTTTGCATGTGATTCTCCAGGTGCATTTTCCTCCTAAGGTTTTTCTTCAGCATGGAGATCTGATGGACTGGAAGGTTGGCCATATTCACCCATATTTTCCAAAACTTTGGCCAATTCATCTTCTCCCAATGGGTCCTACAATGGGCTACCTTGCTGCTGTTCTGTTTCCTCCTCTTGCTCAGATTGCTCGGCTTCTTCTTCTTTTTCTCCTTATTCTTCAAATTGCTCGACTTATTCTTATTTTTCTCCTTCTTCTTCTTCCTGCACTCCTTTCTCATCGTCTTCCCCTTCTGGTCGTGGGGTTTGCTCATCTTCTATTTCTACCAGCTAGTGTTTCCTTGGGGCTTCTCCAGCCTCCCTCGTAGCCGTGCTAGCCGAACCGATTTCCTGCATTTTTCTGGATGCTCGGGTGTGTTGGTGGCATGTTTACGTTTTGGGGATAGTGTGGTCAATCCTTCATTTATCATGGCAATTAGCTCTTCCTAGCTGCTCTGATGCTCGGTAAGGCTATGGCTGACTATTAACTGAATCAACCCATGATGACTAACAACTGACTCTACATGTTGTGCCTTTTTTATGCTTCGTGCAACGTCATGAAGTAATGAATTCAAAAATGCACGTAAATTTAAAGAGCATTTTTGTTTTAGTACAGCTAAGAGTTTAAGATGTCGTGGTATTACCACGTCTTTTCTGCCTTCACAGGTGATGTAGCTTTGAATGGTCTTCACCAATTCTGCCCACGACTATCCTAGTGCTACTGGTAGAACCCCCTTTCCTCTAATTGTTAGGCTCTGGCCTTCGTCCTGGAAGATTTCTATAATCTTCTGCAATCTCTCCTTCTTTAACGTCCATACAGGTCCAGCGGCTAGCAGTCTCGAGACTTCTGTGATTATGTCATCGGTGATTGCTATGCATCTCCCCCTCACTGTGGAGTGATCCTCTTGCAAGTTCTACAAGAATTCAATTGCCATAGTCTCGTTAGACTCCTACAAGCGGTTGAGATAAGTCAGCCACCCTGCTCTTGCTAGGATTTCCCGGGTAGCAACAGAGATTGATAACACCTATGGTTCTCTCCGAATCGATCTTCCTCCCATGCTTATGGTTTCGTTGTAAACTCTCAATGGAACGACAGTTATTCACATTGTTAAAACACAGAGAGGCTGACAAATGCAAGACTCGCTCAAAATCTAATGTTGTAGAGTATACAATGGAAATGGCTTATGAACAGCGAGTCATGCAGAAAAAAAATTAAAAAATAAAAAATAGTATAGCGTTGAGCCATGCTATACCCCAGTACATAGCTTCCCGAATAGTGATCTGACACGTAATACAGGGAATGATGAGGTTAACCTCCCCCCCTGCAATGTGATAGGCCATCCCAGCCATCAAATAAAGGAGTGGCACCCATTCTGAAACATAGCCATTAAGGAACAGCGTATGGCAATATGCCATGTTTACAAAAGTGGCAAATTACCGAAATAAAGGCGTAGAGTTGGGTCGCTTAATACGTAAGAGACTGCGGTGATATGATGCAAGGCTGGGGATAGGACATCTGTCGTGATACAGAGTCTCATGTGGTCATTGTCAATTGTTCTGTCATGATTCATGGTAATAGATATTCATGCATTGTATATTTTGGGAAATAATATATAATTGATTACTAAGGCATAAGAAACAGAAGGGTGCTAATAACTACCTATTGGTGTAAATAATGTGAATTCAATACCATTAACAGTGCTCTGCTGCTGACAGGTGTCCATAACCTTGGCAGAGTTGTTTATTTCACCCATGGAACCATGATCCTTTGTGTATGCTTAGGAAATGTTGTGTGATGTCAAAATGTAGGCCATTATGCTGGCTTGGTGATCAGTTAGCCATAATGCCATTCATGAGGAAGGAGTGAAAGGTGGGCAGGTTGGCTCGTGATGAGACCTCCTGTTCCAAGGGTTCTTTATTTGATATACCTTTTGGACCATATCCCTGGTGTGGTGGCCATAGTGGGAATGTCACTACGCTTTCGTCCTCATGATCATGGTAGATTGGCTCTTGATGAGACCCCCTATCCTGCATTTGACAACTTATAAGTCATTAAGACATCATTGTTTGCTCTTTTTTTCTTTCTTTTTTATAAAGTACCTTCCCTATTTATACACAAAGGGTGGTTCAACACTCCTTAAGAGTAGGAATGGTGGAAGAATTCTTAACATCTCAATAGGAAGATATAAACCCTTTGCTCTTATTCCTAAATAATAATCAAAGAGGATTAAAAGGGACCAACATGATAAATATAACCAATCAGAGCAGAATTAATAGAACAATGACAGCAAAAGAGAATGAATAAGTGTGTCCTTCCTTCTATCATCTTACCAATTCAGAGCAATTTCTTATAAAGATAGCGATTTTATGATTCACTTATTTCAGTATGTTGTGATTTGTATCCATTGCATAAGTGCATAGTTGTATTCTAAAAGACTTGAAAGAATAGGAACAATAAGCATCCTTAATTTAGAATAGCAAAAGGAACAAGTTGTTTCAAAGGGAGAGCAAAAGAACGCAAGTGGTGTTCCTTTTAAAAAAGGAACAACAAAAGACCACAAATGTTGTTCCTTTGGAAAAGGAACAGCAGAAAACGCAAATGTTGTTCCGTTGAAAAAGGAACAGCAAAGATGGAAAATGTTGTTCCTTTGGAAAAGGAACATCAGAACACACAGATGTAGTTCCTTTGAAAAAGGAACAGTAGAAATCGAAAACGATGTTCCTTTGGAAAAGGAACAGCAAAACACACCAATGTCGTTCCTTTGGAAAAGGAACAACAGAAATTGAAAATGTTGTTTCTTTGGAAAAGGAACAGCAAAACACACGAATGTCGTTCCTTTGGAAAAGGAACAGTAGAAATCGAAAATGTTGTTCATTTGGAAAAGGAACAGCAGAAATCGAAAATGTTGTTCCTTTGAAAAAGGAACAGCAAAACACACGAATGTCGTTGCTTTGGAAAAGGAACAGCAGAAATAAAAAATGTTGTTCCTTTGGAAAAGGAACAACAAAGAAAACAAATGTCGTTCCTTTGGAAAAGGAACAGTAGAACTCGAAAATGATGTTCCTTGGGAGAAGGAACAACAAAACACACAAATGCCATTCCTTTGGAAAAGGAATAGCAGAACTCGAAAATGTTGTTCCTTGGGAAAAGGAACAGCAAAACACACAAATTCCATTCCTTTGTAAAAGGAACAGTAGAATATAAAAAAAAAAACAAAATTACAGCAAAATGATGGCTGATCCAAAGGGGGTTGTTCTTTTGAAAAAGGAACAGCCGAAAGAAAATGTTGTTCTTTTGAGAAAAGGAACAACAAAAATAGTAACGGCAAAATGTTAATTCAAAAATATGTACAAAAATGATTGAACAAAAGAAAAGAAATTATGTACAAACTGTAAAAAGAAATAAATTCCTTAATGAATTACAGGTGAGGAAGACTTCTCTTCCTCTCCCAAAATCTCCATATCAGAGTCTCGGCATAGCTGCTGGAGAAAGGACTCCCGAGTGAGTGGTTTGCGATAAAGACAGACTCGGTGGCCATTTGCCTTGAAGGCATATCTAGAACCGTCAATAGTGATTAGAGTAAGGGTATCAATGTCATGTACGTTCTGGATTTCGTATGGTCCCAACCAACGAGTTTAGAGTTTCCCGGGGAAGTCCTGAAACCTGGAATCGTACAAAAGAGCCCAGTCACCTTCTTGGAAGACTTTATTTTTAATGAGAGCATCATGCCATTTAGCTCGCTGCTGCTGGATCATGGCAGTGTTTTGAAGTGCAGAGAGCCTAATTTCGTCCAGCTCATTGATCTGCTGTAATCGATTAATCTGTGCCTCGATTAGATCTAAGCCAACTTCTTGTGTTGTTCGTAATGTTTGGATTTTGAATTCTATGGGGAAAATGGGTTGTTTTCCAAACACTAATTGATAAGGTGAGTAACCAGTGGTGCTTCTCCATGTTGTTCTATAAGCCCATAGTGCTTCAGGTAGTCTGGCAACCCAATCATGTCTATGTGACGCAATGGTTTTCGTTAGGATTGCTTCTATTATTTTATTGTTGCTTTCTACCTGCCCATTTGCCTGTGGGTGGTATGGAGTAGTGATTTTATGCTAGACATGATAGTTGTTGAGTGTTGCAGCTATTCTATTCCCAATAAACTATGGTCCACCGTTTGTAATTATCTCTCTTGGAAGGCTATAACGTACAAATAGATGGAACAGGAACTGTATGACAAAGTCCTTTGTAGCTCTTGGCAATGCCTCTATTTCAACCCACTTGGTGACATATTCTGTTGCCACCAAAATATATGTTTTTTGGTTTGATGATGGGTTAATTGGTCCAATGAAATCAAGAGCCCATCGCTCGAATTGTTCGATGACTAGTTGTGGTTTCAGAGGCATCTCATCAGACTGACTAGGGCATCCTGCTCTCTAGCAACTGTCACAGACTTGGACGAATTTCTTTGCATCTTTGAAAATCATGGGCCAATAATACCCTGTTTGCAACACTTTATGTCCATTTCTGCAATTGGCGAAATGTCCACCACATGATCCGTCATGACAGGCTTTCAAAATGTCAAAGATTTCATCTTCTCGAACGCATCTCCTGATATGCATGTCTGCCCCTGTGTGGAACAAATAGCCCCCAATCCAAGAAAATCGAGTACTCCGCTGAATAATCTGTTTCCACTCATTAGGGGTTAAATACTTTGATAGTTTACCTACTGCTAGGTAATTGGCAACATCAGCATACCAGGGTGTTTGAACAGCCACAGCAAATAGATGCTCATCTAGAAATTGTTCTTCAACTGCTGCTGCATCAATTGGCTTTGGCATTCTAGAGAGAAAATCGGCTACATGATTTTCTTTTCCAGGCCGATCCTTGATTGTAATATCAAATTCCTACAATAAAATCAGCCATCTAGTTATTCTGCCATTTGTGATAGGCTTGTTTGCTAAATATTTTATGGAAGAATGATCTGTGTACAAGATAACATGATATCCAGTAATGTAATGTCTAAACTTATTGACAGCATGTATTACAGCTAGAAATTCTTTTTCAGTAACAGTGTAGTCTAATTCAGCAGGGGATAAATTTTTGTTGATGTAATAAATTGCATATGGTTTTTTATCCTCTTCCTGCCCAAGGACTGCTCCAATGGCTGTATCTAAGGCATCAAATGATATCTGAAATGGAAAATCCCAATTTGGTACTAGAAGGACTGGGGTTGTGGATACGAGCTTCTTCAGATCCGTGAAATCACGTTCACATTTTTCTGTCCAAAGAAAATCAGCGTTACTAGTTAGTGCATACAAAGGTGCAGCAATATGTGAATAATGTTCTATAAACCTCCTATAATAACCAAAAAATCCAAGAAAACTGCGTACCTCCATTTGAGTGGTAGGAGTGGGAATAAGCAAAAGTATTTGGATTTTGGCTGGGTCTACCTAAATGCCAGCTGTTGAAATATAGTGTCCTAGGATAATTCCTTCTGTCATCATCATATAACTTTTTTCATGGCTTAAACAAAGCCTGGTAGCAATGCAGCGTTGTAGGAATTTTTCTAGTGTATCCAGTGCTAGATCGAAATCATCTCTGTATGGTGTAAAGTCATCCATGTATACTTCAAGTCCTTCATTTATTAAGTCTGCAAAAATTCTAAGGATAGCCCTTTAGAATGTGGCAGGAGCATTGCATAAGCCAAAAGGTAAAACTCGGTAGGAAAATGTTCCCCAAGGACAAGTAAAAGTAGCTTTGTCTTGGTCTTCAAGGGCAATCTGAATCTGATTGTATCCATTGAAGCCATCTAGGAAAGAAAAGAATTTCTTTCCTGCCAAAGTGTCTAATACTTGGTCGATGAATGGGAGAGGGAAGTGGTCTTTTGTGTTGCTTTATTTAGCTCCCTGTAGTCCACACAAATTCTCCATTTCCCATTCTTTTTTGGTACCACCACAAGCGGAGAGACCCATTTACTATCAGAGATAGGGTAAATGAAATTGACATCTAAAAGTTTTTGAAGTTCAGCTTTTACCACATCTTTTAGATGAGGATTTAGTCTCCTCTAAGGCTGACGAACAGGTCTCGCATATTTTTCTATGTAAATGTGGTGTGTACATTACTGAGGGTCAATTCCTTTCATATCAGGGTAGTCCCATGCAAATGCTTCTTTATATTTCCTTAACACATGGATGAGCTTCATTTCTTGTTTGGATGTGAGGTTGGTATTAATGTTTAAGGTTTTTCCCGGTTCAATTTCCACAATTTTACTATTTGCAACAGAGGTAACATGTATTGTATGATCATGTGTATCTTTAAGAGGATCTTCTTCTAATTCACTATCAAATGCTGCTTTTATCACACGACATTGTGTGCGAGACGTGAGTTCAGTTTGACTAATGAAATTATTAATGGCATCATCTTCTGTTTGGTCTTCGAAATCAAGTGCCTCTTGTATAGTTAATGGAAATCTAATGTTATCAGTAAGGTATGATACATGGTGCCTATTAGTTTTGAATATTGTGACACTTGGCTACGCTGGAGGATATAGAACTAAGTTCTTGATATCTGCTCCTCTGGTTATGATCATATTTCCTTGTCGACAGCCAATATAGGCATCGGCAGTGGCAAGCCAAGGTTTACCGAAAATCAATGGATGTCCATCAAGTTGGGTTTTGGGATTTATTATCAGAAAATATTTTGGATATTCCCAGGAGTCAACAGAGACCATGACATCATGTAGTGTTCCCTCTGGCCTAACCACAGATCGGTCAGCCAATTCTAGCAAGGTAGAGGTGGGTTCTTCAGATGTAATGCCTAGCTTTTGGCATGTAGTGGTTGTTACGATATTGATTGCAGCTCCTAGATCAACTAAGGCATTGGAAAGGGTCTGACCATAAATTTGCACAGTTACTATTGGATTTCCTGGGCCTTCGTATTTAATGGGTGTTTCTTTTCCTGATAATAAGTCAGATAGAGTGCCAACTACTAGGACTCTTGGATTATTTGTTATATTCCTCCTTGGTTTCTTTATGCACCATTCTTTAATAGTTTTTGCGTATATCGGGATGTCTTGAATGGCTTGGAGGAATGGAATTTTTATGTACAAATTTTGTAATTCTCCCAGAATGTCAAAATCAGGATATTGTATAGGTCGAGGTATGACTAATCGTTCTGGGAATGGGAGAGAGGATGTGGTTGCTTGATTATGAGTTTGTTGTTTATTCACATCCTCTTCTTGTGACAGATGTTCTCTGGGTAACTGATTTTCAACGTGAACTGTCTTATCTCCCTCGGTTTCAATAATACGCCCAAATCTTAATTGAAGATCCCTCAGATCGGCTCCTATTTCTGGTGTTTCTATGATTTGGACAGATTGGACCGGTTTGTTATTTGGATTGCGGTTGGGTTGGGCTAGGAGTTGCGATCTCATATTAGACTGGGGATTTTGTTGTAAGGCTGGCAGTGTAGGTTGAGGGAGCGGAATGGTTCCTACTGGCTGATGCATTGGTCTCTGCCAGTTTGTCTGCCAGGCTAAACTTTGTGAAGTAGGGTGAGTCCATTGTGGTGGGTATGCATTACTCTGCCAATATGGTGGGGTATAAGGAAGATTCGACCAACCAAATTGGCTTGCCTAATTCAGCGTTGGGGTTGAGGAAGGAAATGACTGTGGTGACCAGTTTGGAAATGGGGATTGAAATTGACTTTGCCACATATTATATTGTTGAGCATTATATTGTGGAGGCTGAAAAGAAGAAGTTGGGTCTGGAAACATACCATATTGTCGTGGCTGCCACTGACGACGTTGGTTGAGCAAATACACCGATTCTGGCTCTTCTTCTGCTTCCTTATATACTGCTTTCAATCCAAGAAGTGAGGGACAACTCTCTGTAAGGTGATCTTTTGTGCAGATGGTGCATGTTTGGACTGCATCCAGTGGACACTCCTTATGGCTATGATTTTTCCTGCATCGGGGACAGAAGATTGCCAAATTTTGTTCTGCCTCCATTTGCTTATGTTTGGCTTGCATAATATCAAGTTGTGTAGTTAGTGTCCCTAGTATATCAGTTTTAATATTTTCCAATAAATTTCCAATTTCTACACACATTACTCCTTCTGTCGAAATTTTATTATCTCTTACAAATCAATCATGTTCTGTCAGTTTTACTCTTGTGCTGCCTCTCGAGCTCCTGATACATAAATCAATAATGTCGGCAAAACTTTCTTGATAAATATCTCCTTTTCCCATAATGTCTAATGTTTCAATCAATATTTCCTTCATGCCCCTTATTAATGTTGTTTTCAACACATTATCAGGTAAAGGCAGTGATTCATAAGGATATCTTTGTAGATTATACTGGAAACGTTCCACATACTCCTCTAATATTTCGTTTGGTCTAGCTATCATTTGGAATATTTCGCCCTTCAGTTCTCTAGACCTGCAATAGTCCTGATATTTTTTTAGAAAAGATTATTTTATTTGATCCCAATTATTTATAACCCCGCCACCTAATCCCATAAACCATCTTAAAGCAGCCCCTTTTAGTGTAGAGGGAAATAGTTTCAGTTTCTGGGTGTCGGTGGTGTAATCATATCCCCTACATAGTACATCGAATTCAAATAAAAATGCATCCGAGTCTTCTGATGTAAGACTGTGGAATGTAGGGATATGTTGAAGAGGGATTGCTTTCATAGGCGCATTTGCTGCAGAATCCACCATGGAGTATTGTAATGTAGAGGTTTGGGTGTTTGGTTGGTTTTGAGCCATTGGGTCGAATATATGCCAATAACCTTCTGGGATATCTAGGAGGGTATTCCTAGGTTGAGAGGGAATGGCTTTAACAGGAATAGTTTTAATATCACTTCCTCTATCTAGGATAATGAGAGTGCCTAATGTCTGAGGAGATTGAGTTTCTTCAAAAATGATTTTTGCAGCACTTCCCTTGTCTGGGTTGTTCAATGGCTGAGTTGTCTCAAGAGGAGATCTTGGTTCCTTGGTTTCCCCTATCTCTCCTCCTCTTTCACAAAGATTACTGAAATTCCCTTCCTGCAATAGTTATGGAGTATAATTTTCAATTTCTTGAAATTCCTGCTCTTCAGTTTGACTATCCACCTCAGCAAAGGCTACAGATGGTGATCTTGTGGCCTGAAGGGAACTAGTAGGCTTTTTAGAAATAACTTTCCTGGGTCCTACTAAGGGCTGAGATTCTACTTTCTTAAAGATTTCGTCTATGAAGGTTGGTCGGCCAAGGGTCACCAGCCCCTTAGCTTTTTCTGGCTTGGGTAGAGGTTTGGAATTCTTTTCTGGCTTTTTCTGCTTAGTTATGCACACAAATTAACTACTAAATTCTATCCAAAACAAAACAGCAGCAAATCTACAGGAAAGTGGGCAGAGGAGAAAGGTTGTTACATGCTCCACACATAGGTTCTTACCTTCCATTTTCAAAACCCAATTCTTCCCTAGCAGGTTCGTACACTACTTTGAAAAAAAGAACAAATGGCTACACTCTTTCCCCGACAACGGCGCCAAAATGTGGAGCTATAAAAAGGGTCTCTTTCACCTCTAATTACCTCACATTAATATGTCAATCCGGGAACGTTTTTTTATTTCAAAGAGTGTCTCAGTCTGAGGCTAACATTTGCCAAACTAATGCTGGTAGCACAGTGTTTGAAAATACAAGAGTAAACAGATGCTTGTTTACAGCTAACTACTTCAAAATATTAAACCACACATTCAGAAAATGAAGCAAGTTATCAGTCAAGGGTTCGGTAGCAATAACCCATCCCTTTGAAAACTGATGGAAAAGGAAACCAGAGAACAAATCGTGGATTTGGGAGCCAGACAGTAGATGTCAATGCTCACTATATCCTGAGATCGTTCTTCACGCCAAAATAACAAATGACAAGAAATGGAACGACAGATAAGAAATGGAACACCAATTAAGAAATGGAACAACAAATCTAAAATGGAACAGTAGTTTAAGAAATTGAACAGCAACTAAGTCTAACAAGCAGTAACACCTTAGTCTATAAGATCGAATGCACTGATCGTAATCTACAGGAATCAAACGGCAATCCTTCACTCTTAAGGGCGGATTGAATAACACACACAAATGGAACAACACTGATTACTGATGAATTATAGAATAGTGCTTGAAAACCATATAAACACATGGCACACTTTAATAGTAATATGATCCAGTTATCACCTCAGTTAGAAAGAGTACGACTGCATTTCAAAATAGAACAACATTGTTTATAAATCCAACAATCGCAAAGAATATAATTTCCAAGATGAATATCGTAATGTTAATGAACAAGTGCACATCACAAAGGCTCTGTAATTAAACAGCAACAGTATTCTGTATAGACCAGCAATATTATAACACCTAAAGGAACAACGATACGATGCAGAGTTAATACAATAGTTCTGTCTTTAGAAACCTTAATAATTTAAGCATAGCAGAGCATGTGATGTAAACTTACAAAACACATTATATTACCAAATAATGTTGATAAGCAAGCCACACATAAACCAAACGTAATGGTACAAGAGCAATTGTCCTCCAAGGATGTGCCCTTAGCCTCCAGGGGTACACCACTTGAAGTTATTCCAGACTCAAAGATGAAATAGTAACCAAGTTTGTATTAATGCATAAAGTGAAATTACAATAGATCAGTTCTTAACGAGACTCGATGATCAAAGTTTTGATCTTAAAAGGAAATTACATAAAACATAACAACATCTCCCTCTCTCTCTCTCGAGCTAACAGTGCTGCCTCTTTTATAAGGGTGAAGGCGGAGATATCTAAGTGCAGAAAATAGATAAAACAGCGATCCCTCAGGATCAAGGATCTTGAGGGATTCGCCGAACCGTTAGTCCTCAGTCATCCCTTTTCTTTCCTACGCTGAGCTGATACCTCCACTTCCTTTCCAAGGCTGATTTGCTTTGATTTGCTTTGCCTTGTTTGCATACAGTCTCCCATCAAAGGGACAGCGATTAACCCGTCCTTGTCCTTTCCTTTGGAATGGCAACTTCTCGTTTTTCCTTCTTCCTGCATAAGGAAGTGACAATTGTCAGTGTTTTCGTCTTGCATATTAATCTCACATGTTTTATTACAATTCTTTATCATTTTCCAAGTTCATGATGCAAAAAGGTTTGTAAGTTCTAATGAAAAGACGTTGAAATAATTATAAAAAAACATACCTTCTTTAGTACTCCACACACTACACCTCCTTCACCTCTCACCGACACCATTTAACCAATTTTCCTTCCAAAACTCCACCTTTGTTCATTAAAAGACCCTATTTTCACCCCTTCTTCACAAGTTTTCACCACCATTAGATTTTCTAATCCCTATCCATAGGCTCAACATGAATTATCCAAGTTACTAAGTGCATTTCATGAAGGTAGTTGTGGTTTTGGAAAGGGATTGTGTGACTACAACATGAAAGAAACCAATCTTGTAGCAGCCTACCAAACCCTACAGAACCGGAATCAAAGAAATTTTACAGCTCCAGAATGAATATTTCACCATCCTTAAGCATCAAGAGGCCATCCTTGAGATTTGAAGAAGTGCCACCATCCCTGAGAGGAAGGTGCAAGGTCACTAACCCACTCCATAAACAACAAATCGAATAGTAGAAGAACCTACATAAAAAAAGACTTCATCAGTCAAACACATATCAGAGAATATCATTAAAATGTTTTGTTCATATGAGGACCAATGCATGAAACAAGATCAATAATTGGTTTAGCAGTAGCATGAGTGCATCTACGACAAATCAACATCATAGGTAGGCTCAGGTATGAAACTCCTCGCCTCTTCCCTCAAGCGCATTTTGGTTCAAAAAAAAAAAAAATTGAACAAGGAATAAGTTTTAATGTGATGGAGATGGTCAGTAAACTTGGACACCCTCGAATAGTAAAAGTGAAATTCACTCACCCTTCCATGAAACATGGAAAAGTTAGAGCAGGAGGGTGATAACTATGAGGAGTGGGGCTAATGGTTAAAAAAGGAAATATGTGTAAGGGGCATCTCACCAAGCGCATTGAGCCCACTACCACAAGAGGAAATAAAAGGACAAGCTTGACTTCAATTGTACCGAAGCTCATTCCCAAAATAGTTAGAGAGGCCCACTAAGACATCGAAGTTTGAGCCAACTACAATGAGTGGTTCCTAAGGGTGCTACAGATGAGCTGCAAAGTCAATTTGTAGGTGATATAGGATTGGGAGTAGGTGCTATAGGATCATACACAATTTATATAGGATTACTGAAATTGCTACAGGATTGTAGAGGAGGTGCTACAGGATCGATCCGAGAGGTGAAAGAGGGTATGAATAGACAAAAATATTCCTCCAAAACCACACAATCATAAGGAAATAATCCAATGAGGGGTAAGTGGCATATTTTCTCCTCATCCTCCATGCAATTATTGAGTGAAATTTTTCTTGTACATACATCTTGTAGAAAACCCCTCCAGAATTGGATTTCTTTTGAAAAATAGTTTTTTTTTTTTTACATGAGGAAAGCAAGGTGGTAGAAGAGTTAGTTATTTTGAATCTTGGAATATAATTGTGCTCTCTCTGACTAGAAAAGAGGCACCAATATCCTTACCCTACCTTGAAACCCTAGGCTTCTCTAAACACAATTCTTCACCAAAAAAAATCTTTGAAATAACTTGAGGAAGCAGTAGCAGGAGCCATGGGGGGAGCTTTAAATTGAAGGGAACCCACAAAAACCGAGTCACCTTCAACACAGACCTGAGAGGAGGATAAGTACCCATCAATGGCCGAGAGAGAAGGTACACATTTCATAACCCGAGAGGAGGGAAAAGAAAAGAACCATTCAATATATACCAAAGAGAATAGAAAGGCCATACCCTCCTAACTTGCCTATACCGAAAAATGGAATGTTACTACACGCACTTACTGTACGGAGCACACGTTCCTACCTCGATCAAATGGATGCTACGATGATGCATTGGGGATCATGCGCCTTACACATAGTGCTAGTCAGATCATAATCCATAAATATCCTCCTTTCAAAGATATCTTCCTAAGACACTAGTGGATGGGGTTCTTTGAAAAATTTAAAAGGTATGATGATGAGGTAACCCATGATTTTGCCATGACCCTTCACTCTCAAGGAGAAGACAGTGCCACCATTGTTGTAAGGGGATTTTCCATCTAGTTGAATGCATAGTTAATTAGTAGAATGAACACCATACCTCTTGGAGTGAAATGTGGCAAGGAAGATAGTACATAAGCCATCACAGCCAAGAGAAATTTCTTCCTCCCTGAAGAGAAGCCTGTTGAAGACAAAAATGGAGTGAGAAGGGAGAGTCTCCCTTACCCTTAGGATGAAGTGACCTAAAGCATCCTCAAGTACATGTATTTTGAAGGGAGGTTGAGTGTTGTATATGC
Organism: Pinus taeda; assembly: GCA_000404065.3. Lineage (NCBI taxonomy): Eukaryota > Viridiplantae > Streptophyta > Pinopsida > Pinales > Pinaceae > Pinus > Pinus taeda. Next base: position 40,058 of record APFE031157176.1, on the reverse strand, counting down.
CTATCAATTTAGTCTACTCTATGAGTTAAGTTTCCAAACATAATTTCCCATTCCACGAAAGCTCAGTGTTCCACATTTCCTCCTTCAGTCCATGATTGAAATGATCCAGAGGATGAGGGAAGGTAATAACCAGTACATTTCCCATCATGGCCTTATAAGTCTCATTGTTGTGAATGCCTTAAGCCACCTCATAATCCCTATGTTGTGTAATTATTTTTTGTACATGGATAGGGAGGCCTTTATTGAGACACAAGCCCAAACCCTAACACAACATGAAGAGACCACAAAATATAGTGTTGGAGGTAAGCAAGAAGAAGAAGAAGAGGTTCAAGAACAAGTGGAAGAGGCTAAAGGGAAGGAAGAAGAGGTTTAAGGAGAACTTAGAGAAGAGAGGAAATAAGAAAGACAAATACAAAAGGTAGAAAAATAGACCCTTGGAGAGCCTTCTAGACCTCAAAAGAAGGGAAAAAGAAAGAATTAGATAAGACCCTCATATGAAAATATAGAACAAGAGGTGGATAATACTCTAGAATCCATTAGAAAACCTATCAAAATAAAGAGGAGGTGGCCTAGGAAATTCTCGTTATACTTTAAAATAAGAAAGAGCATCAGTATCAAACCAGGGAAACTTCAACCTCCTTCAATAGTCCCAATCATAATTGATGAATCTGTTCACCTCCGAGAAGGAGAATTAGGATGATTTGAAGGGAAAATGGAGGAGGCCACCTCCCACAAAGCCAAGGGAAAGATGTCTTTGAAACCCATGAGAAGGCCAACCATTAGGGCAGTCACAACCAAGAAACTCAAAACACAAACTGCCCAGCTATAGGAAAGGACAAAGATGCTACAGGAAGGAACACAATTGGTACAAGATAAGGAAAAAGTGTTATAGGAAAGGTTAGAAGCACCTCAAGAGGAGGGAAAAGGTCCAAAAGGCCTCCAAGATCCTGATCCATAACCTGATCTTGGGTCCTATTACAATTTTGATGAAGTAGGAAGAATTATGGTTGAAAATTTTTGAATTTCCCAACTATTTGAGTTAGAAAAAGAGAGGAGTTGAATTCATCGGTGGATACAGATAACAAAATACAAGAAATTAGAGGATGTAGGCTTCATGGAGGAGAAGATGCAACAAATGGGTAAGGAAATAGTTGACTTGAGGCTAAATGAATCAGTCGTGAAGGAGCAGCTACAATTAGAAAACAAGGGGCTTAGAGAGAAATTACAAGAAAAGGAGGCACAACTTGTTGCTGTGGCAGCTTGTCCATGGAGGTCATCCAATGTAGGTAGCCATCCAAATCATATGCCATATTCCTCAAAGAACAATGGTTGCAATTCCAAATCAAAACATTGGCACAATATGGCTCCCTACCATTTTAGGATTATAGGAGGTTCATTGACTTCTTCCAACAAGTGAGCATTGAGGATAGGGCAAAATTTCCTTCCTTGTTTGAGTAGAAGTTTATTTTCCAAAAAATTATGGTTGCATGCATGATTAACTCCTCTCTTATGGGAAGTGTGGTTGAGGAGTCTACAACAGCACACCAAAAATATGTGGTTTCTTTCCTTTATAATTCAGTGGGCTTTAGCTCATTGTCTCTTGCATACTTTGTTTCTGCAACCTGGGAGTTAAAATCGTGTTTCTCAAGTTTTCATGTATGTAGGTTAGATGCATGTTTTAATGTGAATTATTTCTTAATGAAATAAAATCCTCCTTCATTTGATTTCATAAAATATGACTCATCCTTTCTTCCTTAGATTTTTTTGATGCAATTTGATCATCATTTTGAGTGAAAGAAAATGGTTTTTTTGTTGGTCTACAGAAACTATCAATGGCTTGCAGGGTTTTCACACTCATCATACATTCCCCTTGTTATCATCAACCCCTTCTTTGTCATCCCACACTATCCTCAAAATTTTACAACTGAGACTGTATTTCTGGGATATTTGAGGGACACCGTGTGCAATTCTTTTTGTGTAGGATGGGCCTCTAAGAGGTACTAGGCTTGGTGAAAGCCTCACATAGACATAATATACCCTTACCTACCCTTTCCCACCTTCAAACCACCTTTTACGCCCTGAGAATGCTCACGAAATCAATCTTGTAGAAAAATAGAGAAATCATGTAGCAATCTTGTAGCATCTTATAGCCATCATGTAGTAGTCCCTAAACTTGACCATATTTGCTCCAAAAGATTGTTTTTTGTTTCTTAGGCTTGAATAATGACCCCTAGGCTCTGAATCCATGATTGAGGTGGGCCCAAGTCGACTTTGAACCTGCCATTTCCTCACTACAAATAAAATTTTGCAGTTAGGGTTAGGTGACAAATTTTTAAATTTAATGGAAACAATGATTTTCTTATGAAATGCATATGAACCTTGTTACTCCAGCCAAGTCTCTTTGAACACAATGATTAAGATGGTGATTTTCCAATGAAAAGTAGCTTAGGCCTATTTCTTTCAATTCATGCTCTTAGGCTTTCAATTAGAAAGCGTTGTTCTTGCATATGATTAGTTTCTTTTCAAAGCAACTTTTTACATCCTGCAATTAGACTAATGATTCACATTATTGCGAGTAGCATGAGATTTACATTATGAAAACAAACAAGTACTTTTTATTCCTACAATTAGCATAATGTTTACATTCTTGCAACTTTACATCTGATGAATTGCACTTTCCATTTTTGCAAGTAGAGCAATTGTTTTCATTCCTGCAATTCGAATAGAACTTTCTTTTTTATGCAATTCCCTTCCTTGAGCTAGCTAAGAGTGGTCTTTGTATGCCTTGATCTTGTCCATTTCTTAAATTTGGCATGAGTATAACTTGACCTAATGTGCATACAACATTGTCACCTCTTAAGTTTGCACAAACATCAAGTTGGTAGCCTTGGGATTTTCGACAATATTGTGATACTGGGGCTCATCACACAACACTAAAGTTAATCCTTAGTTCATGAACCCAATCCAATGTTAACCATAATCTAACACACATTATTAAGCCCATTTGGGTGCTAAAAGCAATATAATATTTAGGTTAGAACCATTGGGATAGGAATCTAAATAAATTCCATTGGATACTATATATTAAGACATAATGGTTTTCCTTGGGAAGCTTCAAATTATTCAGCATCCAATGGTCAAAACGGTGTGTGAAGAAACCCATGAAGGGGTAAGGCTTAAAATTTGGATATAGTGGTTTCCTCAAGGCTTCCAACTCTTATTTAGGAATATAGGTCCTAAGTTGACACCCAGAAGCTAAGTAACTCTCACCCCCACTAGACAAAGGTAACCTTCGTAGCCACTTTTTAGGAAAACTACCTTATAGGTGGTGGTTGTGGGAAGAAAATACACCTACGATTAATTCTTTTGGGCATGTGGGATTTCATCACCTAATGCCCGTAAGGGTAGTTGTCTATTATACCTTCATTTAGTCTTACCAAGTGTGATTACCTGGCATCTAACCTATTTGGAAGGGAATTCAAAACATAGTTTGGGACTTGTTTGAGAAGTAATTGATTTTTTAGGCTAAATTTTTTTCAATTTATAGGATGAGGTTGCTTGAATCAACTTAGCATATCAATCACACAAAAAAAAAATCACCACCTATTCACATAGTGTTTGAGTGTTCTTTCTTGACTTGATTCACTCCCTTATACCTTTAACCTTCTAGATTCAACCCTTCGTCCCAAATTTCCATTGGTATTATTAGTTACACCAACTTGAAAATTTAGGGTCCCCCCCTACATCCCACCTTCAGGCTCTAGCTCTTTCAATGATCTAGTAATTCCTCATGCTCTAGTTTTGATAAACCATATCTCGCTACTAATATGGAAGGTGTAAATCTCAATAACAACTTCGACCCTAATTTGGATGCTAACAACAAAATCAATGAAGATGATAATGTTGGTACTAACATGGGTATTGGAATTGGAACCAACATAGGAACCAATCATGGAATGAACTTGACCCCACCTCCTCTCCTTCATGATATGACTTGGCCCCTTTGGAAAAAAAATATCCCCTTAGATATCCCCATGTTTGAAGGGAATCGTGAAGAGGACTCCACCAACCGTATTCGATTTTTTCCATATGTGGTTTTCCTCAAACTCCATAATGGAGGACTCATTCTATATTTCTCCCTTTTAACATGCACTAACCAATGTTGTTGTGAAGGGGTATGTTGACCAACCTCATCGTACCCAGTATATGTTTGTTACTATTATGAATGATTTCTTCTCATACTTCTAGTTTCCTTCCCACCATGACACAAGCATTGAAATCCTGACAACATGTATCTAAACCACTACCACTCACATCACTAATCACATTCAAGAGTGGTATATACAATGGAGCTCATAAAAGGCTCTAGAACTTAAGGATTATTTCATCATGGACTAGTTCCTAAATTTCTCCCTCCTCCTATCATCAAAGGTGTTGCATTAATGTTCCCTCTAACTAAGGAAGAGGCAATCTAAAAGGCCTTGCAATATGACCTTATCTATGAACAATTGGGCTACATTTATGACATCCTCTTTAATGGACCATATTCACAATCAGGAAATACTTTAACACCTAGGACATCTCATGTTTCTAATGGTGTGATCATATCTATTGCATACCATTAACCTCTGTCATATCCACCAAGACCAATGGGATATGGCTAACCACAAGAGTAAACTAATACATCTTATAGTTATTCCCCTCCTAACGCCTCTCACATCACCTCATAAGGGGGCACTAATATGTCATGTGCATATCCACATCATCCTATGATGAGGTACACTTGTACTACTCCCACATGTGAAAGTGTGATTAAAAACCGCATATTATCCTTTTCTATAGCCAAGTGCTCTAGCCCCTCCAACACCAACACTTAAGGTCCCATGGATTAGCATGCACCAACCCAAAAAGGTCAAGTGTATTCATATAATAATGTAAATAACCCCCCTAATTCAATGAAAAAAATAAGTGGAAGGGAAAATATAATGCCCAAAACAAGGGGAACGTACGAAATTAAGGACAACAACCAAATGCTAATGCTAGAGGAAACTTAGATACCATGACCCAACCACAAGGTAATTGTACCAAGTAGAAAAAGGCTATTTGAATGAACAATCATTGTGCTTGTTGTGGTACATACAATCATTATACCCATTAGTGTGCTATTTTCCCATAAATGTTTTGTGCATGGGAAGCAATGGAGAATTATAAGCATGTTAACCAACCACCTTCATCCTCAGCTCAATCTTCTCCTTTGCAACTGATTATGATTAGGAACCTATTTCCTTCTCAAGGGTACGATGAAATCAATGATGCCAAAATTCTCCTCCTCCTTTAGTTATCAATCATCCTAGGAATGGAACATATCAAATCCTCATGTTGGATTATGTCAACATTAATCTTTCCTCTCAACCATATCAATATGGTACCTACATGATACTCAACAAAAGCCATCCATAGAGCCTTTTTCATCACCAAATTTAACCCTATAGTTCCCTTGAATATCGATTGAGGCGCTACCTAATATCACTAAGGGTTAATTATATAGAAATGCACCTAATGCCCATGTGCAGGCCACCCATAACTATAGCATTATAGATGACTTAGAACATTCTCTTGCTATCATATCAAGTTTGGAATCCCTCTAGACATGTCCTTCATAATGAAAGTCTCTACTATTTTCTTTGAGCGTTATGGACCCCTCTGATGATCACATGATCATATTCGATGTTGATAAAGCAAGAAATCCATGTCTCCCCTCTTCCATAGCTTTCCAACTCCAAGTGTTGATCAAGAATGTGTTTATTAAATGTTGAATTATTGATGAAAGCACATCTACATGTTTGATGTCTACCCAAGTTTTGAGAAAGCTAGGATCCCCTGAACTTGGATATCTATGATTATCTTATGAGCATATGATAGTTTCCCCTCATAGCTAGAACGTGTACACTAGAATTATCTCATCAATCTTGTCGGAAAACATGTCTTTATTGATGTGAAGGTTATTGACATCCTACTTAACCATAATCTCCTCTTAGGTCATAGATTAATGTATGTCATGAAGGTATTGATCCGATTCATATATCGCACAATGAACTTCCCTCATAATGGAAAGATAGTCATCAAAGACCAAATCACATATTCTGACCCTAAGGCTCATGTTAATCCCGATAACATGATCTCCTTAATGTTCGACAACCAATCCATGCCTTCCTTGATCGAAATCATCCCAGGGGTATATAGAGACTCCAGACTGCTTAGATCTTACTACAACCCACATCCTACCTTCAATACACTAGGCTCCTCTCACATGTGCATGGATTCTAGATCCCAAGCATCCCAAGGCCTAGGTCCTCCTTTTTGCAGTGAGCTACTTAACCATCTACACCTACACATTCAACATCTACAACTGGGGGAGTTCCCTCTAGTCACTACCCATATGGAAAAATTCCTTTCATATTCCCACCACCAAGAGTAGTTACCATATTAATGATCGTAACATTGAATTTTCCTACATTACATTAGGGATTCCAATATGGTACTTGGATATTCCAACTCATACCTCATCCTCTCAATTACACCCTTGGAATTGACACCCATTTGAGATATTCCTATGGCCCCATCTATTGCTACAGTTATAGTCCAAACCCAATAGAATTCCACTATTGTTGTCTAATTAGTTGGAAGGGGGGCAAGGCCAAGAAGAAATGGGGCACTGAGAAGACAACTTAATGTATGGCCACCCAAACCTATTGCATCAAAACCTCCACCTCCTTATGTTTCATGTGATATTAATGGCTACACTACTAGTAACTATCCTTCTCTTCTTAACCTCCAGGAGCTTGTTAGCTTGGATAACATGGAATCATACCTAAATTTTCTAGTGGTACAAGTCACTCTTCTTGAATTTTCCAAGCGTAACAAATCATTATGCATAAATTACCCTTGCACTTTGTGTGACACATGATCAATACAGCCACTTCTTCCCTATCCTTCCACATTTTTGTGATACACTCATTTTTGCGTGAGAATTTCAAACTAATTATAGTGGTGTCTCCACTCCTGTAATTTCAACCTATAGTGCCTCTCTTATGCCACAATATAGAACCAATCATTGAGATTGGCCCTCTTTATGTGGAAATGTTTGATAATATGATACATATCCTCTATTTTTCACCATTTATGGGATTGGCATTTTTAGACCTCACTTTGGAGTATGAACGTGAAATTACAAACATTGCTTTTATGTCCCATGTTAGTTTAATCTCAACATTGGTGGCAAGGAAAATTACTTCTATGTTTCAATATCCGACTATAGACATTGCAAATATAAACCACATCTCTCATTCCCATAACGATGATTTAGGATTCACTTCATCTCCATGTTAAGTGGTGCCTCATGTTCTCATATCCCCATCTTCTGTTCTGAAGAAGACATCATGAAGTCACTTCCCACACCAAACTGTCCATGGGACAATATGCATCATCATTCCTACTTTTTCCACAACAACTAGGTCTCTCAGACCAATATGTTGTGGAATTGAAAAACTTCATTTATGGTGAAGTAAATAAGTTTCAAAACCCCATACCTTGAACCCAAAAATTTGGACTACAACTACCTCATGGCCCCTCTATTCTCAAGGAATTTTTGGGAAAGGAGGGCATATATTCATGAGGGTCCAAAAGGATAACTTCTCACAAACCTCATAATACACTCTACCTCTAGATATTTTAACCTTATGAATCTTCCTAGAATGCATATTATTTATTCTGTTTTGCATCATGTAGGTAGACCCTACATTTATTTGCATCTCATATATTTTCTTCTTGTGCCTTTCATATGGATCAACAATCCTTACCATGATATATCAATTACGTTGATTGTGCAAATTGTCACATGCACAATTTAGCCTCGATAATTTGCATTGGACATGCCACCAATAATCAGGTTGAATATGGTGTTGTGATCAGGTAGTTAGTTGATTCCCTTTGATTATCACATCCATCACCTTCATGCTTGTCTTCATTCCCAACTTCTCGTCATGCAACTGAATGACATTTATCATGTGCATAACCATGCCTTTTCAAGAAAATATCCACGATTTATAAATTTGGCCACATCATTTCAATCCATTTCATTTAGTTGTGTACCCAAAAGTCAAAATAGCTATTTAGGTACCATTGCTAATAGAATTCTAGAATGGATATTATCATATGCATGCATAAGAATATAACATACCAATAAACAGGAAATTGCACAAAATTAAAATATGCATAATTATATTGTGTATAACATCATCAAAGATTGTTAATAGAAAAATGTCTAGATTCCTTTACTTTAAATACATTTTGCATGCCATAGGATGCTAATAAAAAAAAAAATACAAAATTGGGAAGGCCCACACACACCCCCTCTAATCCTCCTCATACAGAGGGTCTCATGCCAGTGGCACCACATATATTACAGGAAGGTCTTCGCTATATTGACTGGCCGTCACTGCTTGTAGCAATGTGGAACACCACTAAGAGGATAGCTCACACACACATCTATGTAGTGGTCTTCCAATTCATACCATCCACGCTTTGATACATTGATCATTGTGATGTCCAAATGTCACCACATATATCCCATTAACTCATTTGGGTATTATCTCCCATGGGATGAGGATGGTTGTTGATCAATGGTCCCTGTATCGATTGACATCATTTCATGTCTTACCGACCTCGTCGAATATATCTACATAATATGGGCTACAATGTTAGTACCATATATAATAACATTATAACCTATGAAATCTTAAACATAATCAAATCACTTACCATCAAGACCCATTGATTTCCCTAGCAGAAGTGGTAGCTCTGGGAGACCCTAAAAGTTAACTTTTGAGTAGGTTATTCTTAAATAAATAAGGGGAGTTAATCCCAATGTGTAAAATAATCACGTTGAATCACTCTCCCAACCCATTTTCCTCCTCCTAGCACCATATCTTAGGCTCTTATGTACCCCCATATTGGATTTGAATATGAGGTTGAATAGTAGGGATCTTATCAAAGAAGAACATAGTAGAGCACAGATGCCATAAGTACATTTCGCCCCTACTTCTCTTCTGTAGGATTTTAATTGGAACATCAATGTCATCAACAACATTTAAGCCCACCCATAGTTGTTCCCCATGATCACACTCTCCAACAAAATAATATATCCCCCAAATACCTTATGGAGAATACGGCTACATAATATGTGAATCATATTCACTATAGCAGCTCATATCCTATTGCTCTCAAGGTCTTCCAATTGGATGGATGAGTCCCTCACTCCTCCATTCGCCTCCCATGAGGTAGAACTAGTTGTGATAGAGATTGGATCATTATATTATTTTTCATCCATATTGATGCCTTCATAGTTGAAATAGTGGGGGAATCAAATCACCCAGTAATTTGTTGCAGTCAATTTCAATTACTAAAGAGAGTAAGGACAATAGTGAATGTAGTAAAGGTAGTGGAAGTAGTCAAATGGGGGCCAAGGTACCACCGAATCAGTAAAAAGTATCACAAAGTAGAACTTCATACAGCATCATGACAAACATTGATTCTACGATGCAAATGTGGGTGTTCCATGGTGTTGTATCAAAGCATCTTGAGAAACATATTTTTTCTATGAAGTATTATAGAGTGTTTGTGATATACCCTAGTTAACATTTCCCCCTTTTGTAAATAATTGTAATTACTTTAAAATGGCTAAGAAAAGGACATGGATTCCATTTCTTGAGGAAGAAGGTTGCTTGACGAAATGGTTGTCTATTAAATATTAGTCTTGGTTGGATGAAAGAGATTTAATGTGCTAACTGTGCATTGAATGTAACTGAAAGAGGAAGGACTGGTCCAAGTGTCCTTTGACTCAAACAACAAGAAAAGAATAGGAAACAATTTAAGAGCAACATGGGTTGCACTATCAGGATGTGATGCTTGTACGAATTGTGGGAAGAACAAGTAAGTTAATTCATTAGGTGACTGGAAGGTGTGTCATAGGGGAATATATGCTCCCTCTTGGGGTTGTGTGCAAAATTGGGGGAAGGTATTAGCATCAAACTTGATGTTCAAAGCTATCGCATGGGGGAGAATGTAGAGTTTAGAGAGAGATCGAGTGGTCTTTAACACTGAATGAAATCCTGGAAATAAAAGGAGCACATACAATAAAACTTCGGAGGAATCTTATTGTGTAAATGGTTTAGAGAGTGGTTTTCCTACATGGCTGTAGAAACCACTAAGAGCTAGTGGCTTGAAGAACCTGCTAGACTATAAGGACTCACCCCAGTTCTTGTGAGGACTAAAAGAACCACTAAGAGTTTGTTGGCTTGTTGGGGCCTAACCCAGGTTCGGAGTTAATTAGCCAAACAAATCCCTGTACTACTGGCCTTTTCAGCAACAGTCCATAGAGCGTGAACTGAGGTCTCACCCAAAGTAGTATGGGGGGGTGCTAGAACCAGGTTTCCACACCCTTGAGATGTCTGAGGGGTTGATTTGGTCCAATTGTGAGTCCCTTCACGTAGGTTACTTCATGCCCTGATATATTCACCTTCGTGTAGCCCTAACTAAGGGCTGTGGGGATTTTGCGCTACTAGAGCAACGATCTGCACTATTTCCCTAAGTCACACCTGAGATCTTACTTATCTTCTTATAACCATTAGTTATCTTCGCGTAAACAGATGCCTTATATTATATTTACTTATTTAGCACATTCACATGAGTTCAGGCAGTAAATAAATGGTAAACTTGCTATTCATACCCAATAATACATAAAACAAGAAAAGATAGACAGAAATATGGTAAAACTTATCTTTTATTAATTCTTCCCACAGTTACAGACTCGACTTGCCTTGCGCACTCAGCTGCAGGGGTCCACGCACTCAGCTGCAGACTACTAGGCCTCTGCACACTCAGCTGCAGGGGTCCATGCACTCAGCTGCAGACTACTAGGCCTCTACGCACTCAGCTGTAGGGGACCGTGCACTCAACTGCAGAGCCTTCTCCTAGTCTACAACCCAGAGATACAACTTACACTTCGACTTAATAATTCTTAGATTCCTCCATCCTCTGATTAAATTCATTTCTCCCTCTTACACTTAGAGCCTCACTCTATTTATACAATCCCATGGTCCGCGGACCATGGGTGGATCTTTCAAACCGACATTACATTACAAAAACAAGGGCGAATAGCCCTATGACTCTATTACGACTTCGCACTCCGCGCCCACAATTCACAGAGTATTTACAATTAACTTAGTCAAAACTTGGGCTTTAAGCCCCAAAACATGCCTTGGGGGGGGGGATTCCATGCCCAACATGCCCCCAACACAAACATCATGATTGCCCTTGAGTCACTCTGTCGGTGCGGAAATCTTCGCGTAGAGTCCCTCCAAATCTGCTCTAACGGTTGCAATATCGGCAACGCACTAAGCGACTCCCTGTTGAATCTCCTGTACACGCTGCTCCGAGACCACGATGTCGGAACTGCTCCCCTGCATCTATTCCTGCATCCCTTGAATTTGCACAAGCTTGCCTTCAATTGTTACTGTGATGACGAAGGCCTCGTCGATCCAAGGCTGAATGTGCGCCTTCAAAACTGCTTCTTTATGTCGCGCTGCGTCCACTTTCTCTTTAAGCGCTTTGGCTTGTTGCATTCACGCAAGTCTCTAAGTGAGGGATATTGTCTATGCAGTCCCTTTGACACTGTCATACTGCTACTGGAGCTCACTTGCCTCTGCCTCTAAGCGCTAGATGTTAGGGTCCTCCTGCAAATTGGTGATGACCTCGAATGACTCTTCCAACATTCTAGTGCAGTCCCTTACCGCATTGCTAATCTCCAGCTAAAAATTGGTTATTTCTTCTCGTGCCTCGCACACCCCAACTGCTAGTCTTTGGATGCACGCCCCATGCACCCCTGCTACTAGTCTTTGGATGCGTGCCTCTGCTAGTGCTTCTACTAGGATGGCCAGCTCAGGGACCATCTAGAAGGCTTCTTCCATAACCTGTATCATCTGCCTATTCTATGACATGACCTTGTCGCATTGCAAGCTTAACTGCTCCATGTTGATCTTCTGCTCGCTCTGCACCTGCAACGCATGACTCTCCCTAGCCCGCAGTTCTGTAGTAATCCTATCCTACAGAACATAGAGTGTCTCCCACGGGAGTGCAGCCATGTTCATCCCTATCCCTTTTAGTGCACTAGCCGTAGGTCGGTCGGCCTCATTTGTTGTTGCCAATGCCCCTTCTGGCAGCACTATTGTGTTGGTTGTCTGAGTGCGTAGCATTTTCTCGGCTACAGTTGTCCCTACTTTGAGGCTAGTCAAAATAGTACCAGCCTGAGGAGTGTGCACCTGTAACTCCTGAATCTACACTCGAAGGGCCCACAACACAATTTGGTTCTCCTCTGCGAAGTTTTGGAGGGCCTCTGTGGTGACGTCATGCACTGTCTCGCTTATGTCATGTAGATCATCCACAATAAGGGTGATCGGGTTGATCGATAGCTTGGATGCTTTCACCTTCTTACGTGACCCCATCAATTTGCTTAGGCGCTGGCATTTCAATTGTGTGGACACTGTTTATGGGTCTACGCTACCCTCCTCTTCCTCTATTTCCATCTCTTTCTCCGGCCCATGTGAAGGCGACTTCTAGCCCTCACACACCTGCTCTACTACCTCTTGTGCTACTGCTGTTGTGGCCTTTTTCTGTTCTACTGCTTCCTGTGCAGCGTCCCGCGCCTCTTGTGCTTTTGCTACTACTGCTTCTTTCCTTCTCTTTTCTGCCAACTGTGGCATGTGCAGTTTGGCCTCCTCTTTCTTCGTCTACGTAGCAGACTTTTACATTTGAAGATGTCTGGGGCATGCCATTCCGACAGCCACATCTCCAGTACATCGAAAATCACATCATCTGTGGCTATGAAGGATATCTCGCTCCACTTCTTTGCAGGGTCCTTGCATGCCCTGAGGTATATGTGGTGAAAGTCTGCTTTAAATTATGCAAAATTTTGTAGGGTGTTGTAGACAATGAGTGATAACCGCGGCTTATGATTAATCCCCATTCTGATGTTCATCTCCATGAACACCTAGAATATCTTGCTGTCACGGATCCGGTTCGCATACTTCGTGGCCCACAATGAAGCATACTTCACGGCCTTCAAGAGATCCCTTGCAATCGTGGGGAATTGGCTATCCTCCAGTAATTCCCTGCCACCAACACTATAGATAGCAGAAGCCATGCATAGTGGAACATTTTTCCTTGTTCCCGTGCCTCGCAGAAATTCTCCAAGAACTCGTTGCACAAGAATTCAGACCAATTAAATTGGACCCCTCTATGCATTGTCTAGAAAGTGCCACCACCAGCACGGGTACATCGTCCATGCGGCACTTTCACATGACCTTACCTGCAAGTATAAGAGTCACCACCATGACTGCTTTGTCGTTGATATTGGAGATCATGTAGCCCCTTTTCTTCTTCTCCAACTTGTATTTCTTCTTCATGGCCTCTGCGATGGCCAAACCACTGCTCTTCCCCTCCGAGATGTCTACGGGGTCCTCTCCTTTACACGGAAGTCGGGTAATGCGATGGATTAAGTGGTTCGTGATAGGGATGGGCTCCTCTAGCCATGAACACCCACCATGCACCAGGCAGAGTAGCTACTTAATGACAAATATTGTCACTAGGTCACAGCGGTAGTGCAACACCCAAAGCAGGTTTAATAACCTTACCTTTTCAACTCCGCGTAACCACTTCTGTGGCTCCAATTCTATAACCCCCACTACGGTGTTCTGCTTGGGCTTCACAAGCTGCATGGTCTCTAGGTGAAGGAATTTCTCGTGGTCAGAGAGATCCCAATCTTCAAGATTCAAGCTCAGCACCTATCCCAGGTGCGTGCCCTCAAAAATGATATCATTAGGGAGGAGTGGTGTCTGTAGAGAGCTCTTTCTCTCATCGAGTTCCTTGGGAACTTTTTCCTTCCCCTTCTGTGGGGGGATATACGTGGGCAGCTTGGTTGGAGGGTGCACAACCTCGGTTTCTACTTCCATGCTCTCATCCTTGTCTTCTTCAATTATAAGGTCTTCAAAGTCTTCCTCCTCGTTGGATTCTAGGTTAACTCCTTTCCCCTTCTCCTCCATCGTTAATCTGGTGCAAAGTGAGTTTCGTGGGGACACATGCACCAGAATCATTGGTTGTTTATCTTTCTTCGGCCTCAACATGCATGGTAATTTAGGGATTTCCACAACCATACCAACGCCTTCAAGGGCATCTTCTATAGTCAAGGCCTACTCGGCCTCTTCGGCGGTCATCTCTACAATTTCCCTAGATTCCTCAGATGCTGCCATCTTGCTCATCCAGAAATCTCTCAATCACTCAATCAGGGGCTCAATCAACACTCTGTAGAAGGAAAACAGGTCTCTGCTCAGAATACGTGGGGCATATGATAGCTCAATTTGCAAATGGCCAAGTGGTGTTTGTTGGGTAGTCCTTTGTAATTTATAGTGCCTTTTGAATTTGAATTCGACCGTTCCCCCAAATCTGATCCATTAATTCTCCCTTGGCGACATATTTTCCCAAATATTGCCCATAAAGTGCATCTTAAATGTCTATCGCATGCTCCATTTGGTCTCAAGTAAAGAATCACATCGTGAATAGTGACTACAATAGTCACTTTCTAGCCAACCCATGTGGCAGCGTAGCCCCCCTTGCGCAGTCACGGACCTTATGACACTTTGTTCATGCACGTAGCCTCAACATCGTGTAGCTCTCGAGCAGAGTAGTTTATATTCTCGCTCCTCCTTTCAACTACCTAGAGTGCTAGGATTGTACTTCCCATGGCTAGTCAGGTGGTCGCACCACTTGTATAGGGTCTCAACTAATCCTTCATCACTTTTCCTGGCAAACATCCACCTTTCATTGTTGCTAGCTATGTCACGTAATTTAGCATCTGCAGCATGCCACATATATCTTAGTAATATGTGGTCCAATCCAAGGCATCAGGCTGATCAAATCTTGGCAGTAGTCCCCAAATTCATTAGCATAATTATGCGCACCATGTTTTATCACCCTGGTTTTCTTATTGATAAAATCCTCCTTGATTTTATCCTCCAACTTCTTGATTACCACTTCCACCAGAGAACTTTTCTCCCTTAATCGCACCCTTTCCTTTAGAATTTCTTGGAGCCTAAGATCACCCTGTCAGACTTCTTCTTCAGGTCCCAAGAATTCTTCTTCGTTAAGCTGCGCAATCCCTTCTTCCAAGGCTCTGCGAACCATCATATCTAGTGGTGTTGCTATGCGCAGACTAGCCATCTTATACTCTATGGGGATTACAGTGTTCTCTCCATACTCCAGCCTCAGAGGCATCTGCTCCATTAGTTTCTTACATGTTGTCCTATATGCCCACAGAACTGCTGGTATGTGCACGTCCCAATCACTCTGTTGCGCATCATATACCTTGTTCAGCACTTCAGATACTTCATTAAAGGATTCTACATGGATAATTTGCGCAATTGCCTTGCTCGCACCTGCTTATTTACCGTGTCCCTTAACGCGAATTTTGTATGCATTCACGCAGGGTTTTTAAGACATACCTGTATCCATCTGGATAGGTGCGCGTGCGGAGCGTTCCCTCTGGAAATCTTGTCGGTTAATCACATTTGAGGCTTCCCAAAATGCATGAACATCATTCTCCTACATTCGCACCAATCCTCAAAGCAACCTTGGTGTGTACCCCACAACCTCGCGGGCGTAGCGCACAGTACCCATGTCAAGCCTTGAAACATTGTTGTTTCAGCACCTCCCTTTCGAATTTGTTTAAGAAAGTAATCTACCTCACTTAACCCATCATAAGTAGGAAGATCCCTTACTTCCATTGATATTAGCACAGCGATCTTGTCATCATGTTGCAGTTCATCGTGGTAAGCTCGTGTAACTGGTTCTGCCATCACTCTATCTCTTTATCTGAATCTGACGTATAGGAGCTTTCACACTCCCATGAGATTCGTCCATCCACGGTGGGATTTACCTAGTCATGCTCTCATGCAGTTATCTTGTAGATACAATCCAAACATCGTCACTTTCATCATCACACACTGGCTCCGTGTAGCATGATCCTTCTGAAGGGTCCAAAGGTACTACTATGCACAAGGTCTTTTTCTCAAAAATCATCTTGTGCTTCTTTAGGTTTATCACCCCATTCATGTCAGTGGCCCAACCGACTCCTAATAGTGTAGGGTAGGGATTGCTATCATCAACAATCTATATGACTTCAAAGTCTGCTAGCACGCTCGCTCCATCAATATCACTGTGATTCCCTGCAATCTCCCCATAGGTATTATCTTTTTCTAGTTCACATCCACAACTGGATAGGAGACCATTGCAACGTAGGCCTCCCCATGCGCTCCCATGTCTGCTTTGGCAGAAAGTTCGCATCTGATCCTAGGTCCAGAATCACTTGGTCCATCTCATATTATCCAATCTGTGCATTCAATCACATTTCTTTTCCCATCCTCGTCGCATGCTTTCCAATCTTCCAAATCACACGTGGTTCCCCTGGCATGGTCCCAACGCATCGATTAATGAGTTCCTACAATCCTTTTACAGCCTTGTTGTCACACAGCAGCTTCATGGACATTTCCAGGAATGTCATGAGCATTGATGGGTCCATTTCTGGCTCTGGTCTGTCTTTGCTTTCTAAAATGGAGGCATCAGTGAAGCACTTCCTAGCTTCCATGAAGGTTTCCTTAGCGCACTCCAAATCAAATTCTGGTTATTTCGTCGGAGCCTTGCAAACCCAATTACTATCCTCAGGCTACTTGCCTTTATCATCCCCTGTCGTAATTCCACTTTGGAGCACAATGTTCATGTTAGGGTCTTTCTCACGTGGCTCAAACCTCATCATCTGCAGGTTCTGAGTCAGGGGAGGTTGGAGCACTCCCTTGTCATGCAGCCTAGCTATCAGTGTGGGACAATCCTCTGTCTCGTGGTCAAACAATGTACAATATAAACATGACGGCCATGTTGGATTCATACAATCATGAGCATAATGTCCTGGCCCTCTGCAATTGTAACATATCAGCTATCTGTGACCTCTTCCAGGTCCTCCTCCACCTCGGCCTCGTCTGCGCCCCTGAAATCCGGTTTGCGCCATCCCTGCGTTCTGGTCAAGGGGTCGTGTTTCAGTATGAACTTTGTAGGTGGGGGTCCTATCCATCATCATCTCATAGCTTCTACAGGTGTGCTCATCATGTCCTACTGACATACAAAAATTGCAGAACAACTGCTATAAATTCTACATGTACTTTTTCAACAGATGACAGTTGTCCGTAATATGCTTTCCTCCTATTTGACAAATTGAACATCTCAAATCAAGCGTCGCGCTAAGTCCTTCTTGTGCCTCCAATTTTAATGGCATTGGTCCTCCTCCTGCAAGGTAATTCAAAAAAACTGGGCAGTGGTCCTTTTCATGTCCCTGACCCTTACATTTGACACACCATACCTCTTCGTTCACCTCTGGGCGAGCTGTCCTGTCCTGTTTCAGACTCTACATCTCAAGGCATAGTTTTTAAACTGCACGTGGATATGTTGAACTCCTAGGTTAGGATCCTGTATCGGGGTTTCATGCAACCTCATTACGATCTCCAAGGCCTCTCCCTGAGTCGTTAGTCTCTGTTGTGACAACGTGTTCCTTAAATGCAGTGTTAGCGATGCTACAAACCATTTGTGATGTTGTCCATCTGTCAAAGTCATATTGGCTTCACGAATTTTGCACTTCAATCTTTGATCCAACTCCCAAGGAGTCTCCCTAGCAGAATTATGATCTCCTTGAACCTGATGATCGACTGTGCCTCTGACTTTGGCCTGCTAAATTCTTTGTTCAATGCAATTTGGATATTCGCAATGTCTGCATTCGGATTGTCATTAAAATACTTGATATACCAGGTCAGCGTGTGATCCTGCAGAGCACTGGCCAGTGTCACTTTCTTTATATTATCATCTATAACTCCTTGCGCTTCCCATACAGGCCTTATCATGAACCAAAACTGGTCTGGATCTTCATTTCCTATTCCCTTGAATACGAGCAACTTTATCACGCTTTCCATATCGACTCACAATGCTGGCAGAGGTGGCATGGGTGATGATGGACGTGAAGGCGATGACACTAGTGGTGGTGTGGCTGGGGGTGGTATGCACGAAATCCTCTACCTTATCAAATTGATCGCACTTCTAGGTGAGACCTTCGCGAGCTCTCCCTCACCCCCTCGCGGAGGTGAAATCAAGGGACTAGTTTCTAGTTTTGTTCTTCCTTCATTTCTGTAAATTCTTCCACTTTGCATAGCCCCAAACATCAATGTATTTGCATAATCCACTTTACACATAGTAGCATTTTAGTCCAAGTGTTCAGAGACTTAGTGTACTTACCTCGCATTCCTTTGAGGAAGCAGCATTCTGCCTCACTATAGCTGACTGAAGTATCTACCGTGAACTTAGTGATGAATCCTCCTATAATTCGATCAAGCTAGTGATCAACAGCGTGCGTGATCTTATCCTCTGATGCTTCCAATCTGCGCACCAACTCTTGGGTCCACACAATAGGATTATCAAGTTTCCACCTTCCTTAGCTATCTACTAGCTTCATTATCCACTCGTAAAACATAGTAGGGAAAGATGCGAAGAAAATTTCATGGATCTCTTTGTACAAGTAGCAGGTTCACCACTTTTCCTTTGATAGCTATGTATTCCTATTCTCCTGTGCTATGAACTCGTGAATTCTTTTGTCCAACCAACCTTCAATTTCTTTCTTAGTTGGATTCCAGTGATACGACATCAGACATCTCTATGCAGATCCTAGTCCTGGCAACCGAACCATTTGTTGGCTTATTTGGGCCTGTCCCAGGTTCAGAGTTAATTAGCCAAACAAATCCTTATACTACTAGTGTTTTCGGTAATAGTCTGTGGAGCAAGAATTGAGGTCTCACTCGAAGTAGTATGGGGGGTTGCTGGAACCAGGTTTCTGCACCCTTTTGATGTCTGAGGGGTTGATTTGGTCCAACTGTGAGTCCCTTCGTGCATGTTACTTCTTGCCCTTCCCTGGCCTTCATGCCATGATATATTCACCTTCACGCAGAACTAACAAGGGGCTATGGGGCTTCCACGCTACTAGAGTAGAGATCTGCACTATTTCCCTAAGCCACACCCGAGATCTTACTTATCTTCTTATAACCGTTAGTTTTCTTCATGTAAACAGGTGCCTTATATTATATTTACTTATTCAGCACATTCATATGAGTTCATGTAGTAAATAAACAATAAACTTGCTATTCATACCCAATAATACATAAAACAGGAAAATATACACATAAATATGGTAAAACTTCTCTTTTATTAATTCTTCCCATGGTTACAGACTCGACCTACCCTGCACACCCAGGTGTAGGGGTTCGTGCACTCAGCTACAGACTACTAGACCTCTACACACTCAACTTCAGAGCCTTCTCCTACTCTACAACCCAGAGATACAACTTACACTTCGACTTAATACTTCTTAGATTCCTCCATCCTCTGATTAGATTCCTTTATTTTCTACACTTAGAGCCTCGCTCTATTTATACAATCCCATGGTCTACAGACCATGGGTGGATCTTTCAAACTGACATTACATTGCAAAAACAAGGGCGAACAACCCTATGACTCTATTACGACTTCATGCTCCGCGCCCATAATTCGCGGAGCCTTTACAATGAGCTTAGTCAAAACTTGGGCTTTCAGCCCCAAAACATGCCTTGGGGGCGATTCCATGCCCAACACCATCTAGCAGGCATCTTCCAGAACCTATACCGTCTACCTGTTTAGGGACACGACGTCATCGCGTTGCAAGCTCAACTACTCCATGTTGATCTTTTGCTCGCTCATCACCTACAACATGCGGCTCTCCCTAGTCTGCAGTTCTGCAATAATCCCATCCTGCAGAACATAGAGCATCTCCCGCGGGAACGCAACCATGTTGATCCATATCCCTTTTAGTGCACTAATCGTAAGCTGGTTGACATCATTTGTTGTAACCAATGCCCCTTCTGGTAGCACTATTGTGTTGGTTGTCCGAGCGCATAGCATTTTCTCCACTACAGCTGTCCCTACTGCAAAGTTGGTCGAAAGAGTACCAGCCTGAGAAGTGTGCACCTGTAACTCCTGAATCTACACTTGGAGGGCCCCCAACATAATTTAATTCTCCTCTGCGAAGTATTGGAGGGCCTTTGTGGTGACATCGCGCATTGTCTCTCCTATGTCGTGTAGAAAACCCTCAGTAAGGGTGATCAGATCGATCAACAGCTTGGATGCTTTCACCTTCTTGCATGGCCCCGTCCATTCGCTTGGGCACTGGCACTTCAATTGCATGGACACTTTTTTTCGGTCCACACCACCCTCCTCTTCCTTTGTTTCCATCTCTTTCTCCTATCCATGCAAAGGAAACTTTTGGCCCTTGCGCGCCTTCTCTGCTGCCTCCTATCCTATTGTTGTTGCGACCTTTTTCTGTTCTGTTGCTGCCTGCACAGTGTCCTACGCCTCCTATGCTTTTGTTGTTGCTACTTCTTGCCTTCTCTTTTCTTCAAACTATGCCATGCACAGTTTGGCCTCCTCCTCCTTCCTCTATGCAGTAGACTTCTCCACCGCGACGATGTCTGGGGCATGCAACTCTGGCGGCCATGTCTCCAGTACATTGAAAATCACATCATCGGTGGATATGAAGGGTAACTCACTCCATTTCTTGTTCGAGTCCTTGCACGCTCTAAGATATATGTGGTGAAAGTCTGCTTTAAATTCTGCAAATCTTTTTAGGTTGTTGTAGACAGTGGGTGATAACCGCGGCTTACGGTTAATCCCCATTCTGATGTTCATCTCCATGAACACTCAGAATATCTTGTTGTGTCGGATCCAGTTTGCATCTTTCATGGCCCATAGTGAAGTGTACTTCGTGGCCTCCGCAAGATCCCTTACAATCATGGGGAATTGGCTGCCCTCCGGCAATTCCCCTACCACCAGCACTATGGACAACAGAAGCCATGCATAGTGGAACGCTTTTCCTTGTTCATGTGCCTTGCGACAATTCTCTAGGAATTCTTTGCACAAGAATTTGGACCAGTTAAACTGGACCCCTTCTGCACACTATTCAGCAGTGCCACCACCGGCTCGGGTACCTTGTCTGTGCGGCACTTTCGCATGACCTTACCCACCAGTATTTGAGCCACCACCATGAATTTTTTGTTGTTGATTCTAGAGATCTCGTAGCCCCTTTTCTTCTTCTCCAACTTGTATTTCTTCTTCATGGCCTCCATGATGGCCAAATCATTGCTCTTCACGTTTGAGATGTCTGCAAGGTCCTCCCCTTTAAACGAAAGCCGGGTAATGTGGTGGATTAAGTGGTCCATGATGGGGATGATCTCCTCCAACCACAAACACCCACTATGCACTAGGCAGAGTAGCTGCCTGATGATGAAGATCATCATTGCGGCATGGTGGTAGTGCAGCACCCAGAGCAGGTTTAATAACCTTGCATTTTCAACTCTGCATAACCACTTCCGCTGCTCCAATTCTATAACCCTCGTCACAGTGTTCTACTTGGGCTTCATGAGTTGTGTGGTCTCTAAGTGAAGGAATTTCTTGTGGTTAGCGAGATCCCAATCTTCAAGCTCAGCAACCTTCCCAAGTGTGTGCCCTCAAAAATGATATCATCACGGAGGAGCGGAGTCTGCAGAGAGCTCTTTCTATCGTTGAGGTCCTTGGGCACTTTTTCCTTCCCCTTCCGCAAGGGGATATACGCAGGTAGCTTGGTTGGAGGGTACGCAACCTCAGTTTCTACTTCTATGCCCTCATCCTCGTCTTCTTCAATTATAAGGTCTTCAAAGTCTTCTTCCTCCTCATCGGTTTCTAGGTTAACTGCTTTCCCCTTCTCCTCCATCATTAATCTAGTGCGTAGCGGGTTTCCCAGGGACACACGCACCTAAATCATTAGTTGTTTATCTTTCTTTGGCCTTGGCGTGCGTGGCGATTTAGGGATTTTCACAAAAATCCCGACGCCTTCAGGGGCATCTTCTATAGTCAGGGCCTGTGCGGCCTCTTCAGTGGTCATCTCTGAAATTTCCCTAGCTTCCTCAGATATTGTCATCTTGCTCGTCCAGAAAACTCTCAAGTGCTCAACCAGGGGCTCAATCAACGCTCTGCATAGGGCAAACAAATCTTGGTTTAGGCTACTCAGGGTGCACAACAGCTCAATTTGAAAATGACCAAGTGTTGTTTACAGGGCAGCCCTTTGTATTTTATAGGGCTTTTTGAATTTGAATTCGACCGTTCCCCCCAAATCTGGTTCATTAATGCTCCCTTGGTGGTAGATTTTCCCAAATCTTACCCATAAAGTGCATCTTAAATGCCTACCACCCACTTCATTTGGTCTCAATTCAAGCATGACATCGTGAATAGTGACTACAATGGTCACTTTCCAGCCAACCCGCGCGATAGTGCAGCCCCCCTTGCGTGGTCGCGGACCTTGTGATACTTTGCTCCTGCGTGCATTCCTAACATCGCGCAGCTCCTAGGAAGAGTAGTGTATAGTCTCGCACCTCATTTCAACTTTCTAGAGTGCTAAGACTGTACTTCCCACAACTATTCAAGTGGTTGTGCCACCTCTATAGGGTTTCAACAGGTCACCCATCACTTTTCCTGGCAAACATCCACCCTTTATTGTTGCTAGCTGTGTCACGCACTTTAGCATCTGCAACGCGCCACCATAGGTGATCCCTTTAGTAATATGCGGTCCAATCCAAGGCATCAAGCCGATCAACTCTTGGTGGTAGTCACCAAATTCGTCAGTGTAATTGTGCGCACCCTATTTTATCACCCTAGTTTTCTTATCGAGAAAATCCTCCTTTATTTCGTCCTCCAGCTTCTTGACTTCCACTTCCACTAGAGCGCTTTTCTCCCTTAATCACACCCTTTCCTTTAGAAATTCTTGGAGCCTAAGATCACCCTGTCAGACTTCTTCCTCAAGTCCTAAGCATTCTGCTCCGTTCAGCTGCACGATCCCTTCTTCCAAGGCTCCGCGAGCCATCATATATACTGGTGCTGCCATGCACGGACTAGCCATCTTATATGTTATGGGGATTACAGTGTTCGCTCCATATTCTAGCCTCGAAGGAATATACTCCTTTACTTTCTTACACGTTGTCCTATAAGCCCACATAATCATTGGTAAGCACATGTCCTAATCAGTCCGCTGCGCATCATATACCTTGTTCAATGCTTTGCAAACTTCGTTAAAGGCTTCTGCCTGGATAACCTTCTGCACGCTCATTATTTCCATACTTCGTTGTTCCAACTGGAGGGATCGTTCGCACAATTGCATCACCTGCGCCTGCTTAATGATCATGTCCTTAATGCGAAGTTTGTGTCCATCTGCGCAGGTTTTTAAGACATGCCTGTATCCATCTGGATAGGTGCGCATGCGGAGCGTTCCTTTTAGAAATCTTGTCAGTTAATCGCATCTGCGGCTTCCCAAAATGCATGCACATCATTCTCCTGCATTCATGCTAGTCCTCAAAGCGTCCTTAGTGTGTACCCCACCACTTCACATGCGTAGCGCGTAGTACCCATGTCAAAGCCTCGAAACATTGTTGTTTCGGTACCTCCCTTTCAAATCTATTTAAGAAAGCATCTACCTCACTTAACCCATCATAAGTAGGAAAATCCCTTACTTCCATTGATACGCAGCACAACAATCTTGTCATCATGTTGCAATTAAGCGTGATTACCTCATGTAACCAGTTCTACCATCGCTCTATCTCTTCATCCAAATCTGATGTATAGGAGATTTCATGCTCCCATGAGATTCGGCCATCCGCGGTGAGATTTACCCAGTCTTACTCTCGCATGGTTATCTTGTAGATGCAATCTAAGTCGTCATCGCTCTCATAGTCGTGCACTGGCTCTATGTTGCGCTATCCTTCTACAGGGTCCAAAGGTACTACTACGTGCAGGGACTTTTCTCAAAAATCATCTTGCGCTTCTTTAGGTTTATCACCCCATTCGTGTCAGTGGCCCAATCGATTCCTAATAGCACAAGGTATGGATTGCTATCATCAACAATATCTATGACTTCGAAGTTTGCTAGAGCGCTCACTCCTTCAATATCCACTGTGATTCCCTGCAATCTCCCCATAGGTGTTATCTTTTGCTAGTTCGCCATTCGTAGCTGGGTAGGAGACCATTGCAGCATAGGCCTCCCCATGCGCTCCCATGTCTGCTTCGATAGAACATTCACATCTGATCCTAGGTCCAGAATCACTTGGTCCACCTCATATTCTCTAATCTGTGCGGTCAATCGCATTTCTCTTCTCGTTGTCGTCGCGTGCTTTCCAATCTTCCAGACTACATGCGGTTCCCTTGGCACAGTCCCAGTGCATCGATTAATGAGTTCCTACAATCCTTTTACAGCCTTGTTGTCGTGCAGCAGCTTCATGCACGTTTCCAGGAATGTTGTGAGCATCGATGGATCCATTTCGGCTCTAGTCTGTCTTTTCTTTTTGAAGTGGAGGCATCAGCGAAGCTCTTCCTAGCTTCCATGAAGGTTTCCATAGCGTGCTCCAAATCAAATTCTTGTTATTTTGTCAGAGCCTTGCGAACCCAAAGTACTATCTTCAGGCTACTTGCCTTTATCATCCCATGTTGTAGTTCCACTTCGGAGCACAATGTTCATGTCAGGGTCTTCCTCGCACAACTCAGACCTCATCATCTGCAAGTTCTGAGTCGAGGGAGGTTGGAGTACTCCCTTGTCATGCAACCTAGCTATCAGTGTGGCACAATCCTCTGTCTTGTGGTCAAACAATGTACAATATAAACATGACAGCCTTGTTGGATTCATACAATGATGGGCATAATGCCCTGGCCCTCCGCAATTGTAACATATCAACTATCTGCAACCTCTTCTAGGTCCTCCTCCACCTCGGCCTCGTCCGCGCCCCTGAAATTCGGTTCACACCATCCCTGCGTTCTGGTCAAGGGGCCACGTTTCGGTCTGAACTCTGTAGGTGGGAGTCCTATCCATTTTCAACTCATAGCTTCGATAGGTGCTCTCATCATGTCCTACTAACCTACAGAAATTACAAAACAACTGCTGTGAATTCTGCGTGTACTTCTGCAACAGATGACAGTTGTTTGTAATATGCTTTCCTCATATTTGACAAATTGCGCACCACAAAGTAGTCATCGCGCTAGGTCTTGCTTGTGCCTCTGGTCTTAACAGCATCAGCTCTCCTCCTGTGAGGTAATTCATGAACATTGGGTAGTGGTCCTTGTCATGTCCCTGGCCCTTAAATTTAACACACCATACCTCTTCGTGCACCTCTGGGCGAGTTGTCCTATCTTGTTTCAAACTCTGCATCTCAAGGCACAAGTTTTTCAACTGCATGTGGATTTACTAAACTCCTAGGTTAGGATCCAGTATCAGGGTTTCATGCAGCCTCATCGTGATCTCCAAGGCCTTTGCCTAAGTTGTTAACCTCTGTTGTGACAGTGCATTCCTTAAATGCGGTGTTAGCGATGTTACAAACCATTCGTGATGATGTCCATCCATCAAAGTCATATTGGCTTTGCGAATTGTGCACTTTAGTATCTGATCCAACTCCCAAGGAGTCTCACCTGGCAACATTGTGATATCCTTGAACCCAATGATCGACTGCACCTTTGACTTTGGCTTGTTAAATTCTTTGTTCAATGCAACTTGGATATCCACGACCCCTACATTCGGATTGTCATTAGAATACT
Source organism: Pinus taeda (assembly GCA_000404065.3). Classification (NCBI taxonomy): domain Eukaryota; kingdom Viridiplantae; phylum Streptophyta; class Pinopsida; order Pinales; family Pinaceae; genus Pinus; species Pinus taeda. Next base: position 14,225 of record APFE031157176.1, on the reverse strand, counting down.
TAATATACGAGGTCAGCACGCAATCCTACAGAGCGTTGACCAACGTCGCTTTCTTTATATTATCATCTGTAACTCCCTACACTTCCCATACAGCCCTTATCATGAACCAAAACTACTTTGGATCTTCATTTCCTATTCCCTTGAATACGGGCAACTTTATCGCGCTTGCCATATCGACTCGCAGTGGTGGCGAAGGTGGTATGGGTGAAGATGGGGGTGAAGGCGGTGACACTGGTGCTGGTGTGGGTGGGGGTGATATGCACGGAATCCTCTGCCTTATCAAATTGATCGCACTTCTTGGTGAGAGCTTCACGAGCTCTCCCTTGCCCCCTCACGGAGGTGAAATCAAGAGGCGAGTTTCTAGTTATGTACTTCCTTCATTTCTATAAATTATTCCACTTCCTGTAGCCCTGAACATCAATGTATTCACATAATCCTCTTTTTACACAATAGAATTTTAATCCAAGTGTTCAGATAATTAACGTAGTTATCTCATTGTCCTTTGAGGAAGCAACGTTCTGCCTCGCGATAGCTCACTAAAGTATCTATCATGAACTCAATGATGAATCCTCCTATAATTCGATCAAGCCAATGATCAACAGCACGTGTGATCTTATCCTCCAATGCTTCCAATCTACACACCAACTCTGGGGTCCACATAATAGGATTATCAAGTTTCGACCTTCCTTAGCTATTTGACAGCTTCGCTATCCACTCATACAGCTCAGTAGGGAAAGATACGAAGAAAATTTCATGGATCTCTGTGTACAAGTAGCAGTGTAACCACTTTTTCTTTGATAGCCATGGGTTCCTGTTCTCCTACGCTGTGAACTCGTGGATCTTCCTATCCAACCAATCTTCAATGTCTTTCTTAGTTGGATACGACATCAGACATCTCATTACAGATCCTAGTCCCAGCAACATAACCATTTGTTGGCTTGTTGGGGCTTGACCCGGGTTTGGAATTAATTAGCCAAACAAATCCCTATACTATTGGCCCTTTCAGCAACAATCCATGGAGCGCATACTATGGTCTCACCCAAAGCAGTATTGGGGGGTGCTGGAACCAGGTTTCTGCACCCTTGAGATGTCTGAGGGGTTGATTTGGTCCAACTGTGAGTCCCTTCGAGCAGGTTACTTCGTGCCTTTCCCTGGCCTTCATGACCTGATATATTAGCCTTCGCGCAGCCCTAACCAGGGATTATGGGGCTTTCGCATTACTAGAGTAGCAATCTGCACTATTTCCCTAAGTCACACTTGAGATCTTACTTATCTTCTTATAATCGTTAGTTATCTTCGCATAGATAGATGCCTTATATTATATTTACTTATTCAGCACATTTATATGAGTTCACGTAGTAAATAAACAGTAAACATTATATTCATACCTGTTGGACACCTAATCCTAAAGGGTTAGCCTGGAAGCCGAATGGACAAGTAGTCCAAGAGACCTTGGGATGTGAATCCCAACAGTCACCAAATGTACTATAAATGTATATCAGATTGTTAATAAAAATGTATCACATGCTTTATCTTTCCTGATTGTTCTCCCTCACCATGTGTGTTTAACATGGTATCAGAGCGGGCGTATTCCTGCCCTGCATAATTAATTTGAGCCATTTGTTCATGGCCTTTCTATGCAGTTTATTTTTGCCATAAATTTCATGAATATTTATTCAGCGAAATTTTTGCTGCAGCCTGTTAAAACTGCCACCTGCGCTGCCTTCATTACTGCGCTCAGTCTCTGACATCTCTGACCTTGAAATAGCTGAAGACTGCCGCTGCCTACAATTGAAACGCCTGGAATTGGTAAATGTTTCATCCATTGTAGCGTTTCATCCATTGCCTCGGCTACTGACACATTTTAGGATAACGTTATGGCATTGATGTTATTTCGGATTACATTATTGGGTCCGTCAGGTTAGTTTTCCGCTGGTTCTCCCAATCGTGCCGCCAGTTTCACTATCCTCCGGCTCCCGCTACCACCTACTGGTTCATGCAACAGAGGTAATTCGCTCTGCAGCGGTTGGAAATCCCCAAAACACCAAAACGTTTCACTGAAGTGCTGAGTGCCTACCTAACTTGTAACGCTCCATTCTGGCTGCCTGTTATTCTGAATACAATAATCGACCTCTTCCTGCCAACTGTTCTGCTTACTGCCTTTTCATTTCTCGAGGATTTCCTACATTTTTCGAACCTGTTGGCCTTCCTCTGGAAGGATTGTGCTGTACCTGCAAGTCAGAGTGGAAAATATCGGAATTATGGTGAAGAACAGAGCGTGACTGCGAAGAGGACCTGAGAAAGGAACCGCCCTTGCGGATTCCACCTCTTTTCTACCTCAACGACTGACGATTTATTTTTCCCTGCAGATCTTCCCAAGGAATTTGAATCGCTCTAATGTCAAATATAAATTTTGTTTGGCAACAGGTTTGCTAAGCTTTGATACCATATTTGTTCTGATGTTAAAAATGCTTTGAAATGATATTCTACCCTTGACTTTCAAGTTTTAACTGTGGCTCCATCTTAGAACCCTCTGCTGCGGTGCCTTCCTGGAGTCTTCTACTACAGCTCGTTCCTCCAGCCTTCACTTACAAATTTTTCGCTGAAACCGAACTGTAATGTTACTGTGTGGTTGCAATCTTAAAACTCACAGCACTACTAGTGCAAGTGCTCGAGCGTATGGCTTAAAAGTTTCACAAGCGAACAAACTTTCCGTTCGAATGCCGATGATGTCGATAATGAAATCCCGGTTGGCTCTGAAGGGATGAATGTTTAATTGATGAGTCTTCTGCTCGAAAATGATGAACAGCACGAACCTAGTCTGCTCTCACATATACTCGTCTAATGTTTAATTGATGAATCGATGCCCTGTGAACAGTTGAATCGATGCCCTTCAAAGCATATTGATTCAATACATATGCATACTTATGCATTTTGTGGGTTAGCTGAAAATTGTGAACCCATACATACAACTTCTGTTACGATTTACCTTCTCAGAGCTGTGTGGACCGTCTTTTGTGGGTTTGGAGCTTCTGTTCACTTATAACCTTCGCTTTTACCAGGCACATGCCTCTGTTTTTCCTTACAATTTCGCATTGAACGCATCACAGCGTCGTGATCTCCAGCGCGCCTTCAAACTCTTGGACGGATGGTAAAAGAAGTTTCTGGATACATTGGTTCGAATCTGTGCAACTTCCTACAATCCCAGGGCAACAGAACCGTCGGCACGACTTGAAACATCGGCCATCTATGAGAATGCAGTATGCAGTTGCCTTTGGCGTCTGAACCCATGCGCACTTATTGAGCCACATGAGGATGTTGGAGTCAAGGTTGATAGGCCAGTTGATGAGGTACCTGCTGAAGTAGAGACTGAACTCGTCGATGCCTGAGTAGTTGTCAGCTGCGAGAAGTTGATTCAGAATAATATTATATTATTATTGAATAGGAGGATTTTGATAAAATTGAGTTTCTGTAGTGCAATTATACTTTGCTTTGCTTGACCAGTTCTTAGATTCAAAAGTATTTCAATTTTACAATATGATTATTTCGGGGTAGTTCGAAATATTTGTCTCAATATTTTGTTACAGGACATGAACCATGTTGTTCTTTCAGCAGATGATGAGAGTTGGATAGTCTAATTTGGTCTTTCCTTAGCAACATTTCTCATTTTAACTTTGTTCTTTTGGGTTTTGAAACCCTGTATATACTGATGGAACTTGTTTTTCGCATAGAACTGGAAGTGTTATTTGAATTCGGAAGGGAATGATGCTTTACTCTTAGTACTCCAGGTAAAGATTTTGAAAGACATAAAGAAGCTAAGCAGCAATACAAAAGTGAGATCGCACTGAGTGGCGTTTGTTGAATTCACTGAACATGAGCATGCACTTGTGGCTCTTCGTGTGCTGAATAACAATCCTGAAACATTTGGACCAGAACATCACTTCTCTGATTATATTGGTCTGAAATGGATAGAATAGATGATGTATTGAAACTACTGAATAATTTTATGTTGTCCACTGTTGATGAGATGGTTAAGATCAACAAAACTTCTCTTTCCAATATCAAAATTTGTCTCCAAAATGCACATGAGAATATTGAGTTTTTGCAGCTTGAGACAAAGCTGCAGCAAGAAGAACTACAGCAATGGAGTCATCATTCTAAACCTGTTTCTGTTCAGAAGATTGAAACAGACTCCCATAAACAGCAAGTTAATAATGCAGTAGTTGTACATGCAGATGCAGAAACTCAGTCTGCACTTCCCGAGCCCATCATCAGACCTTGGGAACAGCTTGTCCACAACAAGCACAGAACCGGTCTTGGATATGACAAGGACTTGTCTTTTCATATTCCAGACTATGCCAAGCCCATTCAGTTTCAGAGTGCAGGATTCATTTATGACAGTTCACCTGCTCCTCATGACAGTTCAGCTACAGCTGTTCCAGACTCTGCTCCTCTTCCACAACAGCAACAACAACAACAGATCATGAAATGCCAACACTGTGATCGAGTTGGCCATCTGAAAGATCATTGTTTTGATCTTCATCCATGTAGGCATTGCCATAAAACCAGCCATTCTTCACACAGATGCTTCAGCAACAAACGACCTGCAAGAACAAAGATTCATCTAGGATGGATCGCTTCTTGGCAATGGGCATCAACAGCCAAGAAGATATTTCAAACACATGTCAGAACTTGTTCCAGAATATTGAACAGTCTTGCAGTTGAGTTTTCTCCATCTTCTCACCTTGTATCTGACAGGGGGGGAAATGATGGTCATCTACAAGCTTCAAAGCCACATCAAGCGAGCCTGAGCCACAACCTACCACACCAGCTTCAGAGTTGTAGCCAGAGACAAAGATGCCTGAACATGCCTTCAGTTAGCGATGTAGGACACTTCCTCTAGCAGAAGACTTACAGCTTCTTGCCAGCTTTGGAAGAGTTCTAGGAATTGCATAAGCATTCCAGAGTTGTTGGTCATCCTTAAACCATCACAGGATGAGACTTCCCTTTTACAGGTTGAAGTTTTACCTTTTATGTGGGGTGAGGCCTCCCTTTTATGGTTGAAGGTTTTCCTCTTTAAAAAAATAGGATCACTTCCTCTAGCAGAAGACTTACAACTTCTCGCCAGTTTTGGAAGAGTTCCGGGAACTGCACTAAATGTTCCAGTGTTGGTGGCTATCCTTAAACCACCGCCCTTTTTTACCAACATTTCATAGAGCACATTCAGCCTAGTGCTGCCATGCATTATTGCACATTTTGTATTACAGCTCTTTTCTTGGAATCATACATAACCCTTCGGATTAAGGGGGGGAATGTTGGACACCTAATCCTAAAGGGTTAGCGTGGAAGCCGAATGGACAAAGCAGTCCAAGGGACCTTTGGATGTGAATCCCAACGGTCACCAAATGTACTATAAATGTATATCATATTGTTAATAATACCCAATAATACATCAAATAGGAAAAGATACACATAAATATGGTAAAACTTCTCTTTTATTAATTCTTCCCACAGTTACAAACTCGACCTGCCCTGCGCACTCAGTTGCAAGGGTTTGTGCACTCAGCTGTGGACTACTAGGCCTCTATACACTCAGCTAGAGAGCCTTCTTCTACTCTACGACCCAAAGATAGAAATTACACTTCAACCTAATACTTCTTAGATTCCTCCATCCTCTGATTAGATTCATTTCTCCTCTCTTACACTTAAAGCCTCGCTCTATTTATATAATCCCATGGTCTGCGAACCATGGGTAGATCTTTCAAACTGACATTACATTGAAAAAACAAAGGTGGACAACCCTGTGACTCTATTACAGCTTCACGCTCTGTGCCCACAATTCGCGGAGTCTTTACAATGGACTTAGTCAAAACTTGGGCTTTAAGCCCCAAAACATGCCTTGGGGGATTTCAAGCCCAACAGAGTTTCCTTGGGCTAAAACCTTGGTGCTTGACTCACCAATGAACCACATGGAGAGTGGTTCCTTTAGTATCAACAACTTAACCACAGATGAACCTTCCTCATAATTGATTCTCTTCTACTAAAATTGAGCTAAAGTTCCATATATTGTAATGTGTCGGTATGAATGCGAATATGCGTGAACAATATGATCGACAAGCATTTGTAACTGGTGGATGAAGGAAGTGTGGCCTAGTGGTATCCTATTTCAACTATCCTGTCGGTTCAAATCCTCAAAATTACCCCACTTCAAGCTTTGGAATTTGGCTCAGAGGTGGTAGTTCTAATTGAGAACTAGTTGCAACTATACAAGGTTGGGTGGAGAGTTGTTGTCCCAATATTAGTTGATTTCTCGTTGAACTGTTAAATTGATGTTGTACTTGTTGCATGACTACTTATGGTTTCCTGTAATGCAAAGGGAATGATGTTTTTTATGCATGATATTATGTACCATGATTTTTCATTGGTGATTTGATCTGGATCTCAGGGGGAAGCCCCCAAGATCTAAAAAATAGAAATAGACCTTCCGAGGAGAGGCCCCAAGATCTGAAAAACAGAAATGTCAGAAGAAGAGAGGAGAATACACAATAACAAAACCACAAAGAATTATTTTTATTAAAACAGATAATAAGTGTAAAGGCTACATTATGGTAGATAATCTATCCTTTTACAAAATGCAACTTGTTACTTATAGACTTTTTTTGTTACAATACCACAGATAAATTCCATCGGTGGTTAAATACCATGGGTGAATGAATACCATGGATGGATGAACATCATGGGTAGATTCCATGGTTGGATGAATACCATGTGTAGTTTCCATTTTCCATTTGGATCATTCCTCCCTCCTTAAGAAGCAATGGTCCCCATTGCATGAATTTCCCTCCTCAGAAGCCTATGTTGAATATGAAAAGTCACTAAACAGAAGGGTTTTGTGTTGTTAACCCATAACCGTGATGAAAGAATATTCAAGGATAGAGATACTCTATAATGCTTGTGACCAACTATGATACTAACAATGTGTGGCCTAACAAATGGACTTCGATGAAGTGTGGGTTTGTGGATGACCCATAACCATGACAAACGAAGATCCGAGGATAGAGATACCCTGTAATGCTTGTGACCAACTATGATACTGACAGTGTGCGGCCTAGCAAATGGACTTCAATGACAAGTATTTTGTGTGGATGAACCAGAATCATGATGTTGATTGTTGATAAAGTAGCAAGTTCCTACATAACCTAGGGTAGGAGGGCACATCTCGAAAGGGAACCCGCTCTAAATGTTGCTCCAGATTTAAAATGGACATAATTCGGTCAATATAACTCATAATATTTATTATAGCCTATTTTTAGAAACATAATTACCATTATGCATTTTTCCATATGTTTGAAATACCTATTTGGACACTTTGGAAACTGAAATTTTCTCTATAACTGTTCCGCCATCACAAAAGTTCTAAAAAAACAATTGATATTAAATCAGCGATATATCCCTCACCCGAACTCCGATTCGACCAATTTTTTTTTGAAATTGAGTGATTTTTTAAGAGGAGCTTAGATATGAAATAATTTTTCTAAAATTCTTCACAAAAACTGTAAAAAAATGATAGGCGGGACGCCATCCATGAATTGTCGTCAAAAACATTTTTGCAACAAAGATGATTTTAAATCAGCAATATCTCCCTCATCCAGAATCCAAATATGCTATTTGTTTCTAAATTTTTCACCAAAAAAATAGATCTTTTCTACAAACTTGCTGCCCAAAAATATCCTGCAAAAAAATGAAAAAAAAAATTATTCCCGTTTTGCCCAAGAAAGTGGTCTGTGGTGGTCATAACACATGCATGAAGTTTGTTGAGGTTTCTTGCAAAACTTGGAAACTAAAATATGCATAAAACCCTCATTCCCATGGAGTCATAATCTGAATCTAATATCATTGATCCAGATCATAGGGGGAGACCCTCAAGATCTAAAAAATTGAAATGGATCTTGGGGGAAGAGGCCCCCAAGATCTGAAAAAATGAAATGCCAAAAGAAAATAAGAGAATAAACAATAAAAAAACCACAAATATTTTTCTTATTAAAACAAATAATAACTTTAAAGGCTAAATTGTGGTGGACAATCTGTTTTACAAAATGCAACTTGTTACTTATAGCCTTTTTTGGTTACAATACCACAGGTAAATTCCCTGGGTGGGTAAATACCATGGGTGAATGAATACCATGGGTTGATGTCACATACAATACCATGGGTGGCTACTATTGATTTATGGTATGTTCTATGCTTAGAGCAATTTACTTCTTTTCATTATTATTATCCATAGATTAGCAATCACCTGTACAGTAAGTAAAGTGCAGATAGAACATTAAATGATCAACAAAAAACAAGCCAACACAAGAGACACAAGATGTGGTGGCTAGCCAAGGACAAACCCCAATATGGGGAAACCCTTTGATCAAATCTTCCTTTATCTTCAATAATTCAGAAGTGATAAATAGTACATAAATTTGATTTACATCAGCAGCAGCAAACCCTAGATCAGCGGCATCTACATCATTGACCAACATCCAGTAACAGCATCATCGGCGTCACCGGCATCAACATCACCGTCATCGGCTACTAGCATCAACATCATCATCATCACCGTCATCAGCCACCAACATCAGCATCATTGGCATCACTGGCATCAACATCATCAGCATCACTGTCATCAGCCACCGGCATCAGCATCATCAGCATCACCGGCATCAGCATCATCGGCATCAGCATCATCGACATCACCGTCATCAGCGACTAACATCAGCATCATCAGCATCACCGTCATCAGCCACTGACATCAACATCATTGGCATCAGTATCAAACTAAGGCAGACAATATCTTGCAAACCTATCGTTGGATCAGCTTGATTCCTTCACCAAAAAATGCGGCCTTCTGAGGAGAGTCAGATCCACCTACAACACAGTTTAGAGAGGGAGAAAGATGGTCAACGTTGGTTAAACTTCAGATCTGCAGCTGTAGCCCTCAATCTGTTTCCTTCCTTCCACACATGTGAGAGAAGAGTCTCTTTCTGCGCTGTAGGAGAAGAGCCTATTTTCTGCGCAGGAGAGAGAGAGAGAGATGTGATGAGAGAGTGTGTCCAAATGAGGAAAAGACCTCTTGTATTTATACACAACTGTTGATGATTGAATAGATGTGACTGTTGGGCTTCTGAGCCTACATGAGTTGTTGGTAGGCTTGATAATTATTCGATAATCAAAATAAGTTCATATCTCCATAAATACTCATCGAAATCAGATGATCTTTAGATCAATCCTACACCTCTCGATGAGAGGAATCTAATAAAAATATTATCAGCCATGAATAAGATGACCCATATGGAGTTTGGCCCTAGTTGCCAATTTTAACACTCCCTCTCAACTAGGGAGAACTCCATCTGCAATCTGTCTGTTAGTCGCTACTATTCGTCCATCAAATTCACTGCCCTATATAGCTTGACCCCTGCTCTACTCTGCTCTATCCTACCTGCTCTGCTATGTTCTGTTCTGCTCTGCTATGTTTCGTTCTGCCCTGTACTGATCTGCTCTACTCTGCTCTGTTCTAATCTGCTCTGCTTTGTCTGAAGTATGAAGAAGAAGAAATGATTGAGGATGTATCATACTAACTCAAAGTCAGTCTCATAGTATGTACCACTAGTCCCAGACTAGTCTCAACAGACCCGAAGTCAGCGTCATAGTGGGTACAACTCCTACCACTGGTTCCAGACCAGTATCATCCTCCACTGACTCAAAGTTAGTCTCGGAGTGCATACCACTGGTCCCAGACCAGTCTCAACCGACTCGAAGTCAACGTCATAGTGGGTACAACTCCTACCACTGGTCCCAGACTAGTATCATTGATCCCAGATCAATGAAGGTCATCCTATCATAGGGATTATGGTAGATACAGAGATGTGTCCATCATTACTACTATGGTCCCTATCTTCATTTCCCTGCTCATTGATCAGATGAGAGGTACTTCCCGTGAGTCCCAGACTGCATGGGTAAGATGCCTCGACAGGAGAACTTAATCAATCCTGTCCTCACAGGAAAACTAATCATCTTGCTACACAATTTCCATGGAGAACACATCATCCAGGCCTCACAGGAGAACTAATCATCCTGCTACACAATTGTCATGGAGAACACATCATCCAGACCTCACAGGAGAACTAATCATCTTGCTACATAAGAGAGCAAATCAACTTGTCCATAGGAGAGCGAGTCATCCTATCCACAGGAGAGCAAATCATCCTGTCCAAAGGAGAGAAAATCATCTTGTCTCACAAGAGAGTGAATCATCTTGTCCACAGGAGAGTGAATCATCCTGTCCACAGGAGAGCGAATCATCCTGTCTCACAAGAGAGTGAATCATCTTGTCCCAGGAGAGCGATCATCCTGTCCACAGGAGAGTGAATCATCCTATCCACAGGAGAGTGAATCATCTTGTCTCACAAGAGAGCGAATCATCTTTTCCATAAGAGAGCGAATCATCCTGTCCATAGGAGAGCAAATCATCCTGTCTCACAAGAGAGCGAATCATCTTGTCCATAGGAGAGCGAATCATCCTATCTCAGAAGAGAGCAAATCATCTTGCCCACAGGAGAGCGAATCATCCTGCCACAGGAGAGCGAATCATCCTGTCTCAAAAGAGAGCAAATTATCTTATCCCAGCGCGCACCACCAAGGAAGGGTGAGTCACCTTGTAGTCGTATGTTTCTCCATTAAGAACTGCAAGCCCCTAGAGATCCCAAAGCTCAATGTATGCAACATGCAAGACCTTTTTACAAGGGTCTCTCGATGACTCCAAGTCATTCAGGAAAATCATAGATTTGATCTCTCACCGAGGCTTTGTCAAAATGTCAGCGACCTATACATCAATCTCAATTTGATGGAGCTTCCTTGCTCATCGACTTACCATATCCCAGATAAGGCAGCATCTGATGTTTATCTGCTAGAGAAATCATCGAATACGAGATTCCTCTATAATCGAATCCCACCTCTAGTTGTCACAGAGAATCATAGTGGTATTCATCATGTGTACAAACAGCTCACTGAAGAGCTTCTGTAACCAAACTGCCTCACAAGAGGCCATACTAGCAGCAATGTATTTTGCCTTGGCAGTGCTCAGAGCCACTGACTTCTGCTTCCTACTCATATAGGATATTGAGACAGATTCCAAAGAGAACCAGTACTGAGAAGTGCTCTCCACAATACCTGCTTACTTAGTATTCGAATAATCATGCAATTTCATATTTCCGGCAGTGTATCTCAATCCCGAAGACATCTCAGAAGATTCTTGGCATCAATCCAGTGAGACTCAATCAAATATGAGCTCACCATGCTCATTCCAAAACATATGTGTAGACAGAGGTTCACCAAGAACATCAATGTGAATGAGGTTATGAAACTCAGAGGCATTTCTCAAATTTGGTCCGACATCACTACCGTTTAACTTCTAAAAGTTAAGATCCTCGAGGTAGTCACAGGCTTGCAGTCCACCATACCGAATCTTTCCAATATCTTCACCACATATTTTCCTTGAGATAGGAAAATTTCCCTTTGCTTCTGACAGACTTCAAGTCCTAGGAAATAGTGCATCAGTCCTAGGTCCTTTATTTCAAATTCAGAAGCCAACTCCCTCTTACATTTGTGAATGAGAGGGTCTGCACCTGTTAGAAAGATGTCATCCACATACAGCACCAATATGAGAGGTTTGTCATCTTCAACCTTAAAGTAAAGGTTAGGATCAGCATCACTCCTAGTGAATCTCAGCTTCATCAAGTAGCTATCGATCCTCTCATACCATGCTCGGGCTGCTTGCTTCAGCCCATAGAAAGCCTTCTTCAACCTACATACATGATATTTTCGATCATAAATCTCAAATCCTTTGGGTTGCTCCACATAGACCTCTTCTTTGATCGAACCATGCAAGAAAGTGGTCTTGAAATCCATCTGATGTAGGTTCCATCCTTGTGAAGCTGCAGGGGCTATGATCGAGCGGATGGTGGTATATCTAGCAATAGGTGCAAATGTCTCGTCATACTCTTTTTCTTTTGGTTCCCTGGTGTCGGCTTCTTGAGAGCTCCTCAAAGTCAGAAGATTGTCCACCTTGCTGAGAGCCATATCTTCATCAAAGGTGACATCATGACTAATCGTGTCTTCCCTTTGGCCGGCTACATAGATTCTATAGCCCTTAGTATTTTCACCATAGCCCATGAAGATTCCTTTCTTTCCTGATGCACCCAATTTCTTCCTTTTCTCTTTTAGCACATGAAAATATACAGGGCTTCAAAAAATTCTAAAATGCGATACATTAGGTTTCTTACCAGTGAACATTTCTTCAAGAGTCTTGGAACCCAATGCTTGATGAGGGCATCGGTTTTGTACATATATGGCGGTGTTTGCAGCTTTGGCCCATAGAAACTTCAGAAGTCTTTGATCATGGAGCATGGCACAGACAACTTCCACAATCATACAGTTCTTCCACACCATTCTGTTCAGGAGTATATGGTATAGTAGTCTCCCCCTTAATGCCAGCCTCTTTACAAGAGTCATGAAACTCGTTAGTTTCATATTCTATCCCATTATTAGTCCTTAAGATCTTGATCTTCTTTTCAATTTGATTCTCGATCAAGGCTTCGAAGTGTCGAAACCAAGAGAACACTTCATCCTTCTTTTTCAAGAAGTATATCCATGTCTTTTGAGAATGGTCATTTGTAAAAATAAGGTAATATGAATATCCTCCCAAGGAGTTCACAGGCATCATACCAGATATGTCTGATTGAACCAACTGTAATATATCGAAGGTCTTGCTTTGGCTTAAGGGGAATGGTCCTTTTTTGAGCTTTCCTTTAGCACATCCTAGACATACACCTTCTTTCTCCACTCAAAATTCGGGAAACCCTGTCACCCTTTGTCTTACATCGAGTAGAGCTTTATAATGAAGGTGGGAAGACCTCCGATGCCTAAGTTTGGACTGAAGAGATGTGTCACAAGACATGACACCTAGCGGACTTCCACCGACCTGATATAATGAGTCAACTTGAAACCCAAGAGTAAAGGCATCTTTAACTTTAAATAAACTTACCAGTCTATCGTAAATTTCCTTGGAGGTGTTCAGCTCAAAAACATAGGCCACCAAGCGCTTGTCGATAGAGTCTCAAATGATCTTCTTTGTTTTGACTTCACTGGTTTTCCATTTGTTCCTGGCAGTAGCGGGTACATTTGATGGAGGCTTAAAAATATGCCTATTGTTGGAAATAATACTGAGAGGGGGGGGTGAATCAGTATTATCAAACTCTTATCAATTTATACAAATATTTTCAGATCTGATAATTGAAACTTGCATATACCTTCCAAACTTATAATTTAATTTATTCTTCAGATGTTTGTCATTAATTTGTATGTGAGAAACATAGAATAATGAGCAGGAACACAAAATAGACAGTCACACCAAGGAACACAAGATGTAAGGTGGAAAACCGATGTGGGTGAAAACCAACTGCTACAATATGTTTCTATCTTCTTTCAATTAGAAACTTCTTCTTACAATGATTTTGTACTAGTATAGTGTTTTACCAGTATGCAGGCTGCAACCTGCAGAGAGCTACAACCCTCTCTCATTTTCCAGCTTCTTTTGGAAGGGAGCTACAACCCCCTTAGCTCTTGTACTAGCTGAAATACTAGTACGTAGGTTCTGACCTATAGAAGGCTACTACCTTCTCTTTCCTTCCAGGGACCACATTTCATAAATTTTCAAACTGGATCCAAAACATCATGTGCATCACCTAATCTCCTTTAAACAAATAACTTCTCAGAATGCAGTAACCAGAAAATAACATCAGTAACCAGACACCAATTTAAACCCAGATCTCTCCAGAAATAGATAAAAGACAACTAAAATATATTTCAAGAAAGTTTCACAACTTCACCAAAGGAAACCTGCGGATATCTGCACTTCTGTCGTGACGAGTCTGCGCAACTCCACACCTACTTCTTCTCTGGTTCTGCGCACCTCTGCACTGCGCTGTTTCTGCTCTCTTCAGTAGATCTGACTTATAATTCTCCGGTTTCTCCTTGATTCAGATTCAACTATGTCTCACCAACCGATTATCATAAATTCAGATCTTGCTCTTCTTAAGATTTTCAACACTTGTGATTAGCCAAATGATCTCCTTTCCTTTTTATAGGCTAGGCCTCACTCAAAACCATGGACCAAAACCATT